>LS507445.1:25034-38351 GCA_900490845.1 Pristionchus japonicus
ATGAATTTTCGAAAAAGTAGTGTAACTGTTGCGTCATCACAATGCAATAACGGGGCATTAGCATGAAACCGTAATACACGCATCATATACTCCTAAAGGCAACCTGTGCAACAGAAAAATATTTAGGTCGATATCTGCTCTGGCTCAAAAGTTACAGATGATTGAAAAAGTGGCCGGATACTTTTTGTCGCTACTGTATGTGGTTGAATCTGCCATTGTGCGAGGCAACGAATAGAATGATATTTTTATTCATCTGACCACTCCATGTTCATTGAAAACAGAGCATTGAATGTTGATGCATGCTCAGTTGATGGCACCTCAAAATGAAAGTTTTTGAATTGTATATAGGTTGACCGTTTTCTACATAAAAAATCATCCATAATAATTAAAAGCCGAAACCACTTTAACCTGCCGCTCTTTCTGGACTGAGCAAAGCATCCAAATCGTCGTCGAATTTAGTAAAATCGGGCAATGACGCTGCAATAATTCATTCAAAACATCCAAAGAAAATCATATCGCTTACATCCACAGGAAGATTCCGATTCCGGCGTGCAGTCTCTTCTCTGAAAATGAACTTGATTTATAAACATTTATCGGGAAAATCAATTTGTAATTAAACAAAATACTTCTCTCGTCAGCTCTCCGTCGATAATAAAGAAGCAGAGAAGAAGGAGAAGAATGAGACGAGAAGAGAGCATGGGGGAAGGGAATTCGAAGTGGATTCAAAGAAGCGGGAGGAGTGAGGGTTCTCATAATCCGATCATAGAGAGATGACGGAACCGACGAATTTTAATATGCGGAGCACATGGGAGAAAACAGCTCTTGAGCCATCCAAAACATTTGGCAAAATCAGACATCAAACAACTGTGTATTTGAGCCACTATTTTTGCTACTTTTATTTGAACATAGCGAAATTTTGTGTGAAATGGCAGCTCTTGTCAATCCATTAGAATGTATTCCTTCTCGATTGAGTAAACATCCGCGTCTACTAATTGATTAGCGATGTTTACATCCTCATTAGTAATCGGTCGTTTTCTCCACCACCAATCACCGACTGTTTCATCAAATATCCAATAGAGTCGGAGCAATTCGGAAGTCAGAGGCTGATCCTGCAAATAAGATTCAAACGAGTAAACCGATGATGTATTGAAGACTCACTTGGTACCTTCCCGATGTGGAAAGCTGATAATCAACCACATAAAAGAAGAGCAGGTAAACCTTCTTTAACCAACTGTTGTTCGCGTCGTGGAGAAGGATAAAAGTAGCAGTGAAATTCTTAAAAAGATTATTATCACATGAAAAAAGGTAGCGAACTTACACAGGAAAATGCCATTTTTATCAACTGTTTACAGGGTGTGTTGGCCGAACCAGCATGGCATACCATCCCATTGACTAACGCTGTGCTTTGTTCAGGAATGGTCTGAGAAGGTTCATTATTTCAGTCGATTATATTGAAAAAAATACTTTGTAATCTCCTTTGTCATTCGGACCGAAAGCCCAATATCTTAACCGCAACTCTGCTCTGATGAAGGCCCGTAGCCGGGATTGGTCATGAAAAATACTATAAGAGCTTGTGAGCCAGTAAGTTTTTACTTCTTGTGGTGTAGTAGTGTTTCCCAGAATAATGCTTGCCACGGGATAGATTTCAGTACGGAAGAGGGTGTAGCCGGAGAGCATCATTCTGCGCATAGTTTATCAATTGTTCAACAGATGATGAGCAAGTTTGGACATACAATCATACCCTTCTCTGCTGTAACCAATGAGTCCCATCTCTCGACTCAGTGCTTGAACAGCAGCGTTGAAGTTCGTTCGAATGTTCGGAAAGTGATGTTTGAAAGAGGTTGAACAACTGAAAATATAATATGTATGCTCGCAAGTGCTTGGTCTCTCGGATTCTGGGTTCAATGATTCTCGCTCAAAGATACATAGATCATTCGACCCTGGTGGACTCAAGCTCAACGAATAATCAAAGAAGAATCTAGCTCGCAAGTGAAACTCAGTATCCTCATTTAGATTACTACTACTACTGGTCGTATTCTTTTTCTACTTGGCATAATATTATATTATTATGCTTACCTGTGTCTCCTCCTCACTCATGCTATCAATGCAGAGCAGGGGCTCATTCCACTGTCCTTTATAGTACAAGTGGATGATAACCATTAAGAAGCGTTTCTAAAAATATTTTAATTTTAATTAATTAAATATTTTAAATGGTAATTGGCTCACGTCAAAGGCGTATCCGCGAATTGCGATGTGCTCTAATTGTATGTGAAATCTGTCACGGTAGTCTTTCACAGTCGGTGCCATGTTGATAAACTTATATCCAGGAACGGAAACTCTGTAACGTTGCTCTACATAAGAATAAAAAACCTTTTCTAGTGAGTTCGGTTATCGCCAAATACCTCTGAGATAGGGAGCCTCACGCCACGCTCGGTCGATACGAGCACTACCAGTAGGCTTTCGATCGACAGGTTTTGTAATTACACTGAGGAACAATGAAGGAGTTTATTGACAAATTGCAGTTTCATAAGAAGTGTGCAATAAAAATAATAAAATTGAAATGAATGCAGAGAATCAATCACAGTTTCATTCCACCAGTGAGTACTCGTCAAAAATGGAATAGGCGGTCTCTCTAACAACGTTACATGCAACTTTTCGATCAATTAGAGTGATGGGAAACTTTGTCCACCACCAGAAATCCTTCTTCTTATATGATGCGCGGTCAACAAACGGATTGAGCAGTATTGGGCGGTATTTCGACAAGAATGGATTCGAGAAATATCCTGAATATCCAGTAAACGATACAACGCTGTCCAAGAAAACCTCGAGTGAATTGAAAATCTTCTGAAGCCACTTATCGTTTCCATATCGGAAAAAGTTGTAGACAGAGGGTAATTTCTGAATGAAAACAATGTAAATCCGTTTGTGTATACCAATCCCTAATTGAATGAATTCTTACGACATATCGGGCCATGTTAGTCAGTGGAGCATATTTCGGAGGAACTGTGAGATTTTCTTCCAGGACGGGGCAGTTCTGCATCATTTTTAGTTAAGATGAATATTCAATTATAAATTGAGAAGCTCACTCTATAATCGTTCCCACAGTTCGGTCCAAACGCCCAGTATCTGAGGCGTATTTCAGCTGCTATCAACTTCCATCGGATTAACACAAAAAAGCAAGTATTTTCATCGAAACTTCGACTGTTTATTGTCTGGAATATGGGGAATTTTCGCAATTTTTAATGGTATTTTAAGGAATATCACGTACAATTCCGGTGCAATCCGGTCCGCAAGCAACACAAGTCCCGGCCTGCTTACTTGCCACTGGATGGACTTCAGTGCGATAGAGAGTGTATCCATGCAGAAGTTTCCTTAAAGCGAGCGATAATCATTCAGTAAAGGAATGGCTGTAATCATATCGTCGTATCCTAACTGAATGCAAGTGGGATAGACGATAAAATAAGGTAGAGAGAATGATTAATGATACCGCATTTTGCTTGTTCCGATCATATCGGTTTCGCTGGCGAGTAAATAAGATACATCTTCAAAGTTGTCCCCAATGTCCTGCTAAAGTACACAGTTATCGGAACCATTTTTTTCTGTTGAATGTTACCTGTTTCTCGCTTTCACTCATACTGTCGATGCATATCAATGGTTCATGACGATTCTCTTGATAATAGTCGTGGACTAGCATGATCAGAGAGCGTTTCTGAACAAACGAAGAGTATGAAGAGTGTCATACAAACGTAGAATTGAAGATTTAATGGAGAATAAGTAGAACCTACGTCAGCAGGTTCAGGACTCTGAGCTATATTGCGATACAGATAGAAAAATTCGTCCCGAAACTCTTGAACATTCATTGTACAACTGAAAACTTTGCAATTTTAGTGAAACGGAAATTTAAAATTTGAATATTTGAACACAACCACTGTAAGAACAACCAGCTAACGCTAAGTAAAACTCATTGTTTCAACTGAGCACGGCCAGGGGTTTTTTTAAGAGCCTACCTGCTTGCTACAATTCTATGAAATGACAGTTTCTTATTGATGATACAAAATTTCAATCGTTGTTTTTTTAATCTTCATGGACAAAAGCAACACAAAGAAAAGAAAGAGATAAAGAAGGGCTCGAGAAATTGTCAACCATGTCTTTATTGCTACACATCTTCTTAAATTTAACTACAACAAAAAGAAACAAAAGTTCTGCAAAAAATTCGTTCTTCGAAATTTGCATCTTTATTGGGAATGGCTCCCTAATCTTTGAGCATGTGCTCGTTGAAAATGGAAAACACAGTTGGAAACGTTAAATTATAAACAACAAAGAAATCGACATATGTGATCGGCATCTTGTTCCACCACCAAGCAACTTTGTTAATATCATCTGGCTGCAGAATGACTGGCTGATCTACGATTGGGGTAAATTTCCAAAGAAATATCCTTAAAATCCGATTGGTAAAATAGCTCGATAATCCAGTAGAGGTTGCAAAGCTATCACAGAGAATCTCGAAGCATTTCAACATTTTAATGTTCCATTTCTCATTCCCATAACGAAATTGGGTGTAGATCGTAGGTTGATTCTTAAATGAGGTAAGATTGTACCTTATAAATAAAGGACAGAATTCGGCACTTCTTCGGTTACTGGCCGACTTTGGGAATGCGAATGGTATGAATGGAATACTCAGAAAGAAGTGCTCAAAATACTTACAGCATTTCGAGCAATATCAGCGATTGCGGATGTCAAGCCTTCCATTATTTTCCTATCAATTTTTATATCGTTGAGATTTCTTTCGAAGACGGGGCAATCCTGACATAGACAATTTCGAAATGAGCTTTAACTGATCAATTCAAATTTTATGAGCTTACTCTGTAATTATTGTCACTGTTCGGGCCGAACGCCCAGTATCTCAGGCGTATTTCTGCTGCTATTAAGCACCAGCGAATTCGCACCCACTCGCACGCATTCTCGTCGACATCCTCATGGATTGCCTGGAATATTGTAAAGGGAAAGCATGGCCGTAGCCCAAAGACCATAGTGCGAGACCGAGGGCATGCCAGCATCGGGGGTATAGCTCAGTGGTAGAGCACCCGCATACATATCGGAAGGGGTTCGACTGCCTCTGCCTCCAACTGTCTTTTGTGCGCTCCTCTGATCATACAATATCAACATCACAAAAAAATCTTCACAACCATCGCAACTATTGCACTATTTCTGTACGACGTTGCATATGGATTGTGGCATGTTCGTTGTTTACACAAAAAAATATACACTAACTAGTCCGGTGCATGCTGGTCCGCAGGCATGGCAGAAGCCGGCCAGTCGATTGGCCACTGGGTGGACTTCCGTTCGAAACAGAGTGTATCCATGAAGAATTTTGCTGAAAATAGAGGTATCCGCCATGCAGAAGTGGACTGTTAACTCCGGCTCGGTATTCGGGCAGAGGTGAATGATAATGTTTTAGGCTGTGGATAACATTGCGATCTCTTTCATCGCGCTGAATGGCAGTGAGAAGTGAATTTTCACCTTACCGTATTTCATTCGAACCAATAATATCGATTTCATTCGCAAGAGTAAATGAGGCGTCATCGAAATTGTCTCCGACGTCCTAAACATTAAAAGTGCGAAATCAGAAAAATATACAGAAAGCCTAAAATAAATAAATAAAGTATTTTTTATGCTTTTAAGCAATTAAAATTGTTTCAATTAAAATATTTCAATTAAAATTGTTTCAAAAATTGTTACTTCTTTCTCATCCTCGCTCATCTTTTCAACGCATAGCAGTGGTTCATCTTGATACTGTTGATAATAGTCGAACACGAGAATTAGTAGTGCCTGCTTCTGAAAAGTAGTCAACAAAAAAGGCAGTCATCAGAAGGAAGAAATTGAAACTCACGTCAGCACGTGTGGGATCCTGAGCGAGCCTGCGATACAAGGAGTAAAACTCGTTCCGATATTCTTCGATATTCATAGATTAGCTAAAATTGAATTTATGCGAATAATGCTCGCGATTAGAAGGGAGACAATGGCTCGCGAATAGAGTCGATTCGCGAGCAATCTTTGGGAATTTGATCGCGAGTACGAATTATTCTATCTAACAAGACTACTGATCAGGCATTATACTTGAGAGATGAACATGCTCAACACTCTAGATACGAATGCAAGCCCATTTGCGCGTCGTTTCGTGTTTTTCGCACGCTCCAACTAGGTTCTCAAGGCGGAATTGCCCGTGGGTACTGTCTTTCTATGGATTGAGACTACAAGCTCCGCCCATTTTGAGGGGAAAGGAATGCCTCAAAGAACGCGCGGACTATGGATGAGCAATACTCACAGCACTGTTTGTCCAACATCACTGTTTCCTACACAGTCACATTTGCATTTTGAGCAAAATCGAAGAGGGAATAAACAAAATGAACTTGTCTGCACTTGCAATCGTCTAATTGAAAATTCCTTTTGTACATTTTCCCTTTCCCCCTCCCTCTCCCCTCTCCTCCTTCCCTCATTCACCCCGCGCGCGCTCATCCCCCGCGGTCGACTTCGACATGAGCCCGCATACTCACCCAGGTCCGTTACCCTACCGTCCACTTAGAGTTCCCTGAGTTACCGTAATCGTATCTTACCGTACCTTAACCTACCGTACCCCTTCCCAGATCTCTTCGATCACAGCTGGTTCCATGGATTCGTGCCGCCCAGAGAAGCCGCGTAAGCAGCCTTACTGTATTCATTTCGCACTCTATCGTATCGAACAGTGCTCTACAGTATCCTACCGAAACCTACCGTAACCTACCGTATCCTCTCAGGAGCCTGATCAGGCAACCGGGCGATTTCCTCGTGCGCCGCATCGCGCCCACCGAAACCTCCGACATCGTCATCACGTGTGCCCAAACAGAGAACAAGATCATCAACATCACTGTCGGGTACGGTATCGGGCTACGGTAGCTTATCGATTTGGTTACGGTAGCTTGGGCTACCGTACACTACCGTACACTGCAGGTACGACAAGGGGAAGTGGTTCCTCGTCCGGATGAAAGGGCCGACCCCCCAGTTCGACACCGCCAGTCAGCTCGTCGCTCACTATATTGTGAGTACGGTAATCAGTTGGGGTACTGTAGGTATAGTAATCGATTGATCACTACACTTTTGAGTAGAATCAGTGATACTGCAGCACATCAGCTGGTCTGCACATACTCCAGTGTGTACCGTATTAGTACGCAGTGAATCGATCGCTGTACCGTAATCACCTTCTGTATGTACCGTAATCGCATACCGTATCCCTCCTCAAGGGCACTCGATACCGTATACCGTAATCTCGTACCTCTTACCTACCGTACCTACGTACCTCTAATCTCGTACCGTATCCCACTTCAGGCGAATCCGCCCTCCCAATCGGTTCGCTTCACGAATTCGATCCACCGTTTCGAGCACCTGCTCCAGAGGGATCAGCTGACCTTCGCGGACGGGGACAGAATCGGAGGCGGCGCGTTCGCTGCCACATACAAGGGTACGGTAGATACAGTATCCTACCGTACTCCTACCATAATCGACCCAACATTATCGTATCCTACAGTAACCCTACCATACTTCTGATCCACCCTGCCCTTCAGGCAAGCTGCGTCGTAGCTCAGGCAAGGTGCTGGAGGTCGCGGTGAAGGCGTCGCTGCGTCCCGCCACGAATGAGGATCCAGAAGAGGAGAAGGTACGGTATCGATTGATTGAATACAGTAACCGCTGTAATCGATACTGTATCCATACCGTACTCTCGTTTCAGGAACGCAAGGACGCGATTGTTAAAGAGGCGCGCAAGCTGGTGTACTTCATCCATCCACACGTTGTTCAGGTACACTGTAGATTATCGATTGATTTCACAACCTGATAACGGGAGAAGGACAGGCATACTGTAGCATCGATATCCAATCGATCGATCATTAAAGCGATCAATACTCTCTTCCAATTCATCGTCCTGTAGAATACCACTTTTCAATCACTCGATCAATAAATCAATCAATCAATCAAACCTACTCCAGCTCATGGGCGTGGTTCTCGACGCGCCGGCTCCTCTCGTCCTCTCCGAGTTCCACGTGGGCGGCGACCTCCGCTCGCATCTGAAGAAGCACGGAGCTGAGACGGAGAACAGGGAGAAGATACTGTACATGTTCGAGGTACGGTAGTCTACGGTATCGATCGGAAAATCTGTACCTACTACAATGCATAATGCCTAGGATTTCACCGTTCTCAACTTCTACAATTCGATTAATATCGATTTCTCTGATTAATCAATACCGTACTCAGGTAGCCAATGGCCTGCAGTACCTGCACGAGCGGGAGCTGGTCCACCGTAATCTGGCCGCCCGCAACTGCCTCATCTCCGCTACGGGAGCCATCAAGGTGGCCGACTACGGTAAAAGATCGATCGATACCGTAACCCAATCAATCAATATACCGTGCCCCTCAGGCACCTCCGCCCTTCTGGACACGGGCGAGGACGAGAACGCGTACTGCTGCTGCGGCAGCCAGACGACGCCCGTGAGGTACGGTAGACATCGATTTGCAGCTACCGTATCCTCTCTACCATAACCATGATTCTACCCAAGGCGTGTTGGATTACGGTAGTTATCGAATATCGTAATCACACTACCGTAATCACCATTCGACCCAATCGATAACAGATGGCGTGCTCCCGAGACGCTCTTCGAGGGCGGAGCCTGCACCACGTACTCTGACTGCTGGGCGTTCGGAATCGTCGTCTTCGAGGTATACTGTAGCCTACGGTAATCCTACAGTATCTGGATCCTACAGTACCCTGCAGCACTGTATCGTACAGTATAATCTATACTGTATAGATTGCTGGGCATTCGACCTACCGCACTCCTACAGTACCCAATTTACCGTACCTCGATACTGTAACGCACCGTGGCAGATCTTCTCCAACGGCGCCAAGCCGTGGGCTGAGGAGTCCGTCAAGTATGCTGCCAATGAGCTAAGCAAGGTGAGTGATCATAGATCAACGATCAAAGATCAACTTGAAAACTTAAGGGCAACGCGCCCAGCCTGCCCGAGCACACGCCGCGTCGCGTCGCGCAGCTGGCCGGACGCGTGTGGTGAGTCGGGGTACGGTAGGGTTACGGTAGATCCGGCAATCGATAACTGTCTACCCTGATTCAGGAAGGTCACGCCCACGGAGCGCGCCATCATGACGGAGCTGTGCCAGGACATTGACGTGAGCTACCGTAACCCTACCGTAGTTCAAGCACAACCTTAGTCTTTCTCGAACTGTACCGTATCCTACCGTACTCCTACCGTACCCATCCCTTCAGGCAATGCTTTCGGAGACGATCCGCAGCATCGGTACCTTCCCGGCCACGGCCATGACCCTCAACAAGATCGCCGGCGTGCACCGAGTCAACTACTACGTGAGTGCGGTGGTGTGGTGCGACGTTTCCTAATCGTCGCCTATCGCAATTTCGACGCAGGAGCCCAATCAGGACAGTTTCGACTTCACTCAGGAACGGATGTGGAGGGAAGAGCTGCTCACGACCAAGTATATTGATAACACGAGGTAGAAGTTTGTCCTAAGCCCTAAGATTAGGCTTAGGCTTAGGCTTAGGCTTAGGCTTAGGCTTAGGCTGGCTTAAACACTAAAACTCGTTCAGCTCTGGTCGCTCCTCCGCATCCTCTTCCATGTCCTCCGTCTACATCGATAGCGCATTCCAGGTAGAGTTGACGTCTCGTCATTTCACACACTCTTTCTGCACTTTTTCCACACTTATTCGCTGAAGGAAACGTAGACGTGCTAGATTTTCGCTTTCAACTTCAGCAGACAGGTTGAGAGTGTGTGATACGAAGAAGCGGCAACTCATATATTGAATGAAATTCTTGAAGGGCGGTAACAACGACCATTCGACCTACATCGGCAAGCAGGAGTCGGCGAAGCCGTCCGGAGGTATCCGATCTACAGCACTATGTTGGATGACAACCAACTGGATGAGCACCTAATGAGGGCGAGAGAACGGCTGTTATGTATGCAGTAGACGGAAGATGGTGCTCATCCAGTAGGTTATCATCCGAATTCAGATACCGTATCCTTTTACAGTAGTCTTACCGTAGTCTACAATCTTTCTGCGCTGAGTTGGTGCTACAGTACCCAACCGTATCCATTGACTGTAGTCGTTCATTATTCTGAACAGAAATAATAGGTTTACAAACACAGAGTTCTTCTGTTCGACCGAGAAATCTGAATTGATTCAAGCAGGTTCTGCCGGTGCTTCGAGAAGCTCGAGCGAGCCAGATTTCGCCAAGCCAATCACCGTGGACACGAACAACTATGCCGTCAAGCCGCCCTCGCAGGAGTCTGGAGGTGGGCTACCGTACCTTACTCTATGTTAATCAATAACAGATCAGACTACAGTAACCTTGAGATACAGTAGTTCATTGCAGGTTCGTCCGGAAGCTCGAGCAGTGGTGGGAGATTCCTCAAGCCGATCGTCGTGGACACGAGCTACTACCGTGTCAAGCCGGGCTCTGGAGGTGGCTTACCGTACCTTGATCGACAGTAATCGATACCGTACTCCTACCGTATCTCGGCAGCAGAACTTTTGAACAGACAAATCACAGAAAACTACAGACCGGTCCGTTTTTTCATCAGGTGCACTTGGAAGCTCGAGCAGTGAGAGATTCGTCAAGCCCATCAGAGTGGACTCGAGCTACTACGCGCTCAAGCCGCCCTCGCAGGAGTCTAGAGGTGGGCTACCGTATCTTACTAATCGATAACGGATCTGCCTACAGTAACCTTGAGTTTACCGTAGGTTCATCCGGAGGTTCGTCTGGAGCCTCGAGCGATGCCGGCGGTAACAAGCCGTACCTGGCCGAGTCCAGCTACTGCCTCAGCAATCCTCCGATGAAGGAGTCTGGAGGTACCGTACCTCGGTATCGATTAATCAATAACAGATCAGACTACAGTAACCTTGAGTAACGGTAGGGCATTTCTAGGTTCATACGGTGCATCTGGAAGCTCGAGCAGTGAGAGATTCGTCAAGCCAATCAAAGTGGACTCGAGCTACTACCTTGTCAAGCCGGGCTCGACTGAGACTGGAGGTAGCGTGATCTACAGCAATCGATATTCTATGCCTACCGTATCCTTGCATGCAGTTCTTTCGAACCGACAAGTAGACGCGGGCAACTACTGAATAGTGTTGGCTATTCGGCTATTGCGGCGCCGCAACGCATATTCTCTCTCGCATTCCTCATTGCGGCGCCGCAATTCCGCAATCGTTTAGCCAACCCTACTACTGAAGATTAATTACAATACCCTGCAATAGTTTATTACATCCCTAACTTTTGTTCATTCCTAGGTGCATCTGGAAGCACGAGCAGTGAGAGGTTCGTCAAGCCGATTATCGTGGACTCGAGCTACTACGCCGTCAAGCCGCCCTCACAGACTGGAGGTGGGTTACCGTACCTCTTAATCGATAACGGATACAGCTACAGTAACCTTGCAGATTCCTCCGGAGGTTCGTCTGGAACGTCGAGTGGTGCCAACAAGCCATACCTGCCCGAATCAAGCTACTACATGGGCCCGTAGACAATGATAAGCTACTAGAGCTTCGTTAAGATTATCCTGTACCTCGTTGTCAATAAAGACACAAACATCGCGTTTGAATTGCGTGCTTAAGATGTAATACAGTACTTTTTACAAACTGTTTTTATTTCAACAAGAAGTTCACCCACTGGACATGCTTGTTATTAAAGGACGCTTACGTTCCATTGATCGCCGAGTTTTCCCTTCTTATTATAGTCGAATGGATCTTCAAAACTATCGCAGTATTTTTCACTCACTTTTCCGAAGAATCGCACAGACCGAAGAAACACGCGATGTGAGTTGATCTGACGTAGAATAGGGTGATGATGTAGAGATGAGAGATGTAGAATGTGGAGATTGCCAAAATGTAATGAAAAGATGCAGTGATTGCCGAAAGAAAAGAAAGTGCCTTTGCAGAAGTACGATCTACTGATTCTGCTTTATGATTACTATCACGAACAGAGAGACGAGCCTCTGTTGTGCATTGAAACCATGGAAAGAGAAGAGCAGCGGGTTGGGTTTTCATTCAGTTTCAAAACTTCAAAATATCAGAAGAAAAGATGTCGAAAATTCAGGATCTACGCAACAACTTCACTGCTGTATTGCGTGCTCTCGACAAAGAAACTGATCTGATTGGCTCGAAGGAAATGCGGTACTGTCACTATGAGAATTCGAAATATGGACTACCGCATCTTCATTTACCGCCTCTTCATTTCACACGCGCTCACTCTCCGGTAAGAGTGTGGGAAATGAAGAGACGATTACTCGTCTTTCGCACTCTAGTCATCTTTGAACACGCTATGCATTCAAACGGATTTGTTTTTCTTTTTTTCGCAAACAAAAAAAACTGTTTACAGAAAAGTTCTCGTCGGATACACGCTGTTCCGCACTGAAATCTTCCCAGTCGCCAGTTTGCTGGCGGGCCATTGCACACTGTGTGGACCAGCCTGCGGATACTTTGTAAGTTGCTAATTGTCTCTGAATCAACAAGTCCTAACGCATTCAACCCATTCAGTGCGCAAATGAGCGTTTCCAATTCATTATGGCTGAACTAAGACTGCGGTACTGGGCGTTTGGGCCGAATGATGAAGGAGACTACAGAGTGAGTCAGAGTTTAACTGTTAGATTTGGAGATATGGGTCGCCGTCTCTTCATTTCACTCACTATCTTGTCGTCTTGGAATCTGAGTGAAAGCGACTCGTATTTCGAACTCGAGTTTCTTTTAAAGAAGCGATTTTGATTCGTGCACAATATATTGCATGAAACTTTGTAGAATATTCGTTCTCTGGCGCATACGACAAGTTCTAAGACTGCGCATGGCCGATTATTCAATGTTTGGCACCTGAAAGGATTGATTTGTCGATATTTTGTACGTTGTTGAGCAACTACATCGTTTCGCATATAGATATTCACGTAATTCCTCTTTAAGAACCTTTCTACTTTCTACTATTTAAGAGACAGGATCGGTAAGAATCGAGAATCCCCCGGACACGTTCCTCCCGGAACGGAGCCAGCCATCCCATACTCTAGCGTTAGGAGGGCCTTGGGCTACTACTAGAGTACTGCACTACACATTGGTACATAGTTCATCAAGTTCCTCCATCATGACTTTTCACCTCCATTTTGAACCATGACCCCGGGTTCATGGTGGTGAGCCACTCCGAGACCATGAACCCCGGGTCATGGGTCGAAAAAGTCATTATGGCGGAATCGACTAATATGGCCATGAATATTCTCGGTGAGGCACA
>LS507445.1:39152-68448 GCA_900490845.1 Pristionchus japonicus
TTTATGATTTTCAGATACCCACGCCAGTGGGCCACAACGTACACCTAGGTTACCCTTGCATCCCGTTTCAAAAAGAGCCGACTTTGCTCAAAAAACCAAAATCTGAGATCAGTTCAGTTCTGCGGAATAGGGCAGCACTCAATCAAAAATGTCGTATAGGTAGCTCTGGTCGCCTCTAACATGAAGCACTTGAACATTTAAGTCTATCTCTTTAACTTTGTAGTTTATGATTTTTCAAAGATTTCACACATATTTCATCTTTTCTTGTGCCGTAGTGGTGGAATCCCCGAACAAGGGGTACTATGTGCTATGTGAGCCCAAGGCCCTCCTAACGCTAGAGTATGGGATGGCTGGCTCCGTTCCGGGAGGAACGTGTCCGGGGGAAATGTGAAAATCCTCGATTTTTACCGAGCAGGTCTCTTAATGTGCAATGGACAGTTCAATTTGAAAATGAAGTTCTTCTATTGCTACCATCTGTTCATTAGCACGATCACAAGATTTCCAGATATCCTTCATGTGAGTTGAGTTCTTGATGATTGCAAATAGTTCATCAAACTCAGGCTCATCCCGTATTGGAAGCTAAAGACGGCATTTGGTGGTGGAACACATTTCCATTGATGGGCGAGGATCAAAGAAACGCTTCTCAATTCATTCTAGAGACTGCATTGAGAATTATGGATGAGCACATGTTGACGGACTAGCGATTGCATCATCTCAATGTTTCAATTTAATCCTCATAGTCGACAACTTTGTCACTAATTCAGCTTGAATTGAAGAACTCTGACTGTTTGTAGGCGGAATGATAAACATGACAAACACTAGATTTGAAAACATGCATATTTTTTCGAAAGGTTTGGTTTGCAACCTCACGCTCATTGTTGCTATTCAATCGATTAATTTGTGGGATTGAATGCGCGATCTTCAATAAACCATGAGCGCGCCAAACTACTACCTCGCACCGTAGACTATCGACAGCTACTCGACATTCGACAAGAATGACGTGCACCTCTTTGCAAATAATGTATAGAGAAAAGTATTTGAGAAAGTGAAAATATCCCTGGCAAAGTTGAAAAAATGGTCCCGGCATAAAACTCGCGAACATGTTCTTATTACCCTGCACCCCTCTAGTCCAGCTCACATGAAGCTTTTGAAATTACCTGAATCACTATCCGCCGACTGGCGATGGCTTTCCCAAACGGCGGTAACCTAATCAACCTCGCGTATTCGCAATTTATTTTCAAACGGGCGTTGGTGCAAAAAAGTGACAAAATTTAAGTGACCCACAAGTTTCATCCAGATTGGTTTCAAACTCGAAAAAAAATGGATATTTCATTCAAAAAATATGAAAAAAATTCGTCAAGATTGTTTATTCAAGTTATCGGATAAGCAGATAAGCATCCCCTCTGGCCTTGCTGGTAGCGGTGAGTGATTATCTACAATTGTACATTCACGCGCGTCGTTTTTTATTCCATTCTTCTTATTTTTTCATGCTAAGTTGCGTCCATTTCAAATAATCTAACCATTTCAGTGTCAGGATGAGTTTGGAAAATTATCGGAACCTCTTCCATAGACAATTATCACGAGTTGCAAATATCGGATTTGCACATGACGTAGGCCGATATTTTTTTATTTGTTCATCAACATATAATTTTCAAAAAGTTATTACATATATTTGTAGAAGCACTTTTTGCTGATTATCGTTCACTGGTACTACAATCAACCAAGAAGCGAGCCTCTTCTGTCCATCGATAGCATGAGTGTTGAAGAGAAGCAGGTATGTAGAACCACGATTAGCAGAATTTGCGATTCATTCGACTGTAATTCTTGAGAATCAGTCATCTTTATAATTCTAACAAATGCTCAATGTCAGAACATTCGCGATAACTTCAATGCTGCAGTCCATGCGCTGAGTCGAGAGATTGAACTCATTGGCTTCAACGGAGTCAGGTAAGCATGATCTTTTCCGATGAATGGCGATGAAAATGTATCAACCCCGCAGGGACTGATCTCGGGATACACTCTCTTTCGGACAGAAATCTATCCCGTGGCGAATTTGATCGCGAGAAATTCTGTGACGTCTCCGGAAGTTTGTCATTTCAATTTTATTGTCTATAAAATGCAAATTTCATGACAAAGAGCGACGTCAAGCTTTGATTCGCGCTGAACTGCGGCTCAGATACTGGGCATTCGGCCCGAATGACAATTATAATTACAAAGTTAGTCGAATTCGATCGATCGAAATGCATTCTTCAAATGCGCCTGAATTGCTCAATATTTTTAGGTTGCAGCTGGTTCTAAAGCTAAATTATTCACCGAACCCACTGTCAGCTCTGGACTGACTGATCTGATGTGGAAATGTCTGATAATGATAGCGTTATTTTTGTCAGTATTTTCAATTCTACATTCACTTCTAAATTGAATTTTCAGAATTTTTCAGCAATCTTTCACCTTTTAAATACAGCCAACTCTACCTGCTTCGGAAAGATTTGTATATTCTTTCGATCTGTTGCCGATTATCTACTCTCTATTTCTGGATGGAACCAGGTGAGGCTATAGGTTGCAGGTTCGGAATCGGAATCACCGAAAATCCCGGGATTGCCGGCAAATATCGGAAATTCCGACTTGTTTTGCCTATTGCCTCTCTTACTTTTGCGCGCTATTTCATAGCTCTAACTGTCGGCGCGAGAGATATCGGAAATTCCTAATCCGAACCCTAGTCGTCTATGAAAATCGGTCCAAATTTCGACCTGTTCAGGACCAACCTGCAACTCGTGAAGCACTTGAATGTACCAAAATCGAGGGAAAAAGTGTTTCTTGGTGGTGGACGAAACGTCCGATCACGTGTGACGATGTGAGAATGGCTACTTGGATGGTTGAAGAAGAAATGCACTTCGTAGAAAATGAGTACTGTTTAACGGACTGAATTGACAATTTCAACGCATTTGATGAATATATTGTTCAAGTTTTAGAGATAATCAACGTAGAATGTACAAGTAACAATGAAAAATGTTCTCATTTTCAAATTTTTTCTTGCTCATTTAATTTCAATAAAGCTCAGTCGCCCAATTCGTATTCAACTGCGATTGAGTCAACAGTGGACTGAACAATAAGGCGCGTATGTTTGATATCATGTATGAGAATGGGGTACTTTTTCCAATGCCAAATGTCCGTTCCGACAAGTGGAATAACCGGTCGTACCTTAAAAATTGCGAATAATTGGCACAACAGTTTCAAAACTTACCTGTATAACGTCAGATCGAAAAAGTATGTGTATAAGACCCGTTATGCAGAGAAAAAACTCAGAAAAAAGAAAAACGACAGTGAACAATTTCATGAAAATGTGATCATTATCATTACGCAGCAAGTGAAGATTCTGAAAACGATTATTTGAATAAGGTAAAGTTTTGGCTGAAAGACCAAGTTAATGAGGAAAATGTATGGAGCTCACAAAATGCCGGGATATATTTCCCGTTGCGGTTGTTTGCCTTGAATCCGAATTCGCGTGAGCATGCGCAAGAATACTAGTAGAACGTAGACTCTAGGAAATTTCAATGGTTGAGAACTGATTACACGAATCTTTGCGACTAACTTTATAATTCCTTTCTCTATTCGGTCCGAATGCCCAAAATCGGAGACTTGTTTCTGCACTTATGAGTGTTCGTAGCCGCTCCTTGCACTGGAAATGATCACAGTCTTGAAAATTGAGAATAAATTAGATTGTTTACCTCGTGACACTCTGGGCAATTTCTGCCTTCGATTCTATAAGCCACGGGATATATTTCAGTTCGAAACAGAGTGAATCCCGAGAGAAGCTTTCTGAACGAAAAAAAATTGTTCGAAATTAACTAGAATTAGAAATACCCTATATCTTGGGATCCAATTAGATCTGTCTCTGAACTGATTGCTTCTATTACATCATCGAAATTGACGCGAATATTCTAAAAGGGAAGTTTGTTCAAACCAATTCGATAACTCAAAAGTGGTTACCCTTTTTTCATCAAATGTCATCCTTTCGAAGCAAAGAAGAGGTTCATCTCCTTGTTCGTAGTAATTGAAAATCAATATCATCAGAGCGAATTTCTAGAGAAATAATATTGAAAATGTTTTTGGATTCCTAAAATTTCGGATGTATAAATTGCTCTCACATAACGGGTTTCATTTCCGCGGTCGTTAGCGATGCTAGCGAAAATAGAGTGGAAGGCTTCCCGAAACTCACGAACTTCCATCGATTGTTATCTAAAATACGTTTTGATGAAAATCGACGCTACTCATTTGACAAAAGATCAGCAATATTGCGGATAATAAGCAGATAGTAATACACGCAATATAATAATGAGACAACTATTTTGAAACAACGCGACCCTGCCATTTGAATAACAGAAAGACTCGAAGTGCACTTATATCCAGTTCCGGCTACCAGTGTCAGCTAACCTTGAATTACCCTAAATGATCTATGTTCATTGCACTCTATCGACGACTCAGAGCTCGGATTATAACGTTCGGTGTGTACATCGCCGGGCGAAACTCTTTTACATGTTTCTTTATTCAGTTATGATTAGTCAGTAAGGTAATATTCGTTGTCAATTGACTCAAAGGTCGACATGCAACAGTTCGAAGCTTCCATGAGATCCGTCATAGTAATCGGGAACTTCTTCCACCACCATGTGTCGCTCTCTGGCGTTGGCTGCACCTGCAGCTGCTCCTGAATCAAGTTGAGGCTGTCAGCATTCAGAAATCTCGACATACTTGCACTATTTCCGGGGAATATCGAAACGTGTTGATGAGAAGATCAATGGAGCGGCAAAATTTCATGAACCCGCTAGCATTTTGATCATGAATAATGGCATAGACGGCAGGAAGGTTCTAAACAATAGTGTTATTACTTTCGAACGCACAAACTTACAATGAAGCGAATATTATTTTGCAGTAAGAAAATTAGGTTTGAGATGATTCGGGAACCAGGAGACGACTCGGAAGTAGGTGCATTCTGAATTGTCGAACTCGAGCAAGTATTCGCACAAGAATAATCAAAACATTGTTAAACTTACTCTGAAATCACCACCACTTTTCGGTCCAAATGCCCAGTATCTGAGTCGCACTTCGGCAGCTATCAAACACAAGCGTCGATTATCGCACTGGAATTTTAGAATTTGGAATTTTTTCGATTCGAATCCAACTAGAATCTACAGAACTCGTTTGAAAACTGTACCAGGCCGCATTCTGGTTCGCAAACATTGCAATAACCAGCTAATGAACTCGCGATAGGATACACTTCGGTGCGAAAATATGAATATCCGTAAACAATGCTTCTTAAACTTCGAATGTGAACTATTTAGTGGTTTGTTTTCATACCGAATATTGTTGAATCCAATAAGATCATTTTCATGAAACAAAGCTACTATTACAGCATCGAAGTTAGATCGGATGGCCTGAGAAGCAATTGTGAACTTATCGGTTTGTAAGTAGGGTTGACATTTCAAGGGTTCTTGGAAGGTCCAAGGTTGAACGAAGCACAAGCGATAGAGGAGCGTGAAATGAGTCTGCATCCTTCTTGTTCCCCCCCCCCATGATTCCCTCGCTCCTCCCTTCAACCCTTGCACAAGGAATAAAGAGATTTGCGTCGAATTGGAACGCCGTGATTTGAACTTTGAACCGTCAACCATTTTGTTCAGCAAAAATTCATTGCAATAGTGCATTGTGGCATTATCTCGAAAATAGTTTTCACTTTCTCAACTCCTTACCATTTTTCTCGATTAGGGAGGAGATAAAGACGCTATTTGATGTAATGCACTTTGTAAATTCACCTGTTTGTTTTCATTAGTTATGCTTTCGATTGATAGAAGAGCTTCATT
The DNA here is from genome assembly GCA_900490845.1 of Pristionchus japonicus. Lineage (NCBI taxonomy): Eukaryota > Metazoa > Nematoda > Chromadorea > Rhabditida > Neodiplogasteridae > Pristionchus > Pristionchus japonicus. The sequence goes on from LS507445.1 coordinate 45,005, forward strand.
CCGAGGTTCTTGATAGAAATCGAAGACAAGAAGCATGAGGTCGTATATCTGAAATGATTTGTTATTTGGGACATTGAAATATTTGGAAGGACATTTTAGAAATAACTTACATCACGAGCCGTTCTGTTCTGAGCGATTCTTGAAACAATGGAATGAAATGCACTCCGGTAATCTTCTATAGACATTGGCTCGCTGAGGTCGTGCATTTAACGCTTCTTTTGCAGTGCACTGATGTAATGGAGAAGTTACAAAGCGGCATTCATTCAGTTGCGTACATCTTAGAGTCGTTTCTGCCCTGATCAAGCTTGCCCAGTGGCTTAGCTAATATATGAAGAAAATTATGAAGAAAAAAATAAAGTTGAATTAAAAGAAAAGAGAAATACAACAGCAAAACTGAAACAATAAAATTGAAATCAAAAATCATACGGTCGATCCAGCTCTAACACTTTACGAACTTTCAACCTACCGTACCCCCTCCCCTAACTATTCTTCATTCCGAGGTGCATCTGGAAGCACGAGCAGTGAGAGATTCGTCAAGCCGATTATCGTGGACTCGAGCTACTACGCCGTCAAGCCGCCCTCACAGAATGGAGGTTGGATACCGTACCTTTTAATCGATAACGGATGGAACTACAGTGACCTTGCAGATTCCTCCGGAGGTTCGTCTGGAACGTTGAGTGGTGCCAACAAGCCGTACCTGCCCGAATCCAGCTACTACATGGGCCCGTAGACAATGGAAAAGCTACTACAGTCAAAATGACAAAATGTGAACCGTTTGGGACATGTTGGGACAAGTTGTCCCAAGTCTTCCCAAAACATTGATTGCAACGCGGAGACTGCATGGATTGTGCTTTTTGTTCATAGAACACGTATTTCGCGTGCCCCGTGAGCCCGACGATCGCGAAAAGTTGAGTTCGCGAAAAACCCCGTAACAAAATTCGTCTAAGCCACGCCCACTCGACCTTTACACGGACGCGTCGCGCGCACGCGACGCATGCAAAATATAAACTTTTCGCTATCGTCGGGCTCACGGGGCACACGAAACACGTATTCTGTGAAAATTGCTGCACAATCCATGCAGTCTCCGCGTTGCAATCAATGTTTTGGGAAGACTTGGGACAACCTGTCCCAAGTTGTCCCGAACGGTTCACATTTTGACATTTTGACTGTAGAGCTTCGTTAAGATTGTCCCGTACCTCGTTGTCAATAAAGACACAAACATCGTGTTTCATTTGCGTGCTTAGAACAAGAACAAATGTGAGTTACACCGACCCACAGTATGTTCATCCGGTTCGACTCGAGCGTCGAATGGTGATGCAACAAACGCTACGTGCCGAGCCAAGCTACTTCTCGGACCGTAGATTCGACAATGGAAATCTACTAGATGTTTGTCAATTGTACCATTATTCCATTTTCGGAAAAAAAATACATTCATCGAATTTATGAATGTGTTTCGATCCCTGTTTGCGCTAACGAAAAAGTACTTTCGAACACATGAAAGGGAATTGATTTTGACCTTCGCGATTTATCTGCTAAATGCACATTTCAAGATGGATGTTTTGTTGAATGGAAAAGATAAATGTGAATTGTGAAGTCAGTCTGAGATGTTTTTCGAACAGCTGATCAGAAAGGAGCAGAAAGAAATATAATATTATACAGGTATTTTCACACAGAGAAAGAGAGAGAGAAAACTTTTTTTTAATGTTGAAAATATTGTGATTTCTAGAAAAGCTAGTCTGTCAAAGAGTACTCATAAGTAATTGCATCAACTGTCTTTGCTGTAGTCCTCTGACATTCTGTGGTATCAGTTCGTGTAATCGGAAACTTTCGCCACCACCACATATCGATGTCAGTGTGAAGTGTAGAGTCAATGGCAGGACGTTCCTTAAACCCAGAAAGATGTGCATGTTCCCTTTCTACGACACCTACCTGAATTATGCCAGTGTAACTAGTGCGGGCGTCACAGAGAACAATAATGCAATTGCATACTTGCATCAACGTATCTGTATTAGTTGCTGCTCGGAACAAGGCGTTAATGTTCTGAAATTAGCAAGTTCGAGTTACATACTTCATTACTTCATTCTATCCTTACGATATACTTGTTAATTATGGCCAATGGATCAAATATCCAAGAAATTCTTCTTAATTTAAGCGCCAAATCAGGTTCGTGAAGCTCCTGCAACTCGTCCTTTTCGGGAGTTTTTTTTAATTTCAATAATAATTTCAATCTCACACTGTAATCAACTTCTCTATTTGTACCGTATGCCCAATATCGGAGATTTATTTCCTTTGAAATATATTCATCACGTCGGCTTTTGCACTGAAACGTCGAGGGTCTAACCAGGAAAAGCATGCAGTAACAATTGACTGTCCTATTGCATCGTTTCAATTGACTTACTTGATTACACGAAGGGCAATCGCCGAGGAGTTGGCAATCGCCGAGGAGTTTGGTGGGAAGACTTCAACGCGAAATAAAGTGTATCCAGAGAGCAGTTGTCTGAGAAATTCCTTTTCTTTATAGAAAATTTTGGCCAATACGTGCCTGATTTGTGTCGAACCGATTAGATCTAGTTCATGGCAGAATGTGGAAACAGCTGGGTTGAAGTTGTCGCGGATATTCTGAGATTAATTGTAAAGAGAAAGCACCTTATGACCCCTTCGGAGCTCATACAAACCCTATACAATACCTGTTTTTCTTCATCATTCATGTTATCAATGCATAGTAGACGTTCGTCACGAATTTCGTTATAATATTCATGCACGAGTACCAAAAAAGCATGTTTCTGAAGTGAAAAATACACTTTGATTTATCAATGAAACGAACGTCATGAGAAACTGGATTCTCTGCGATTTTTCGGAGAAGATAGTGAAAATCGTTTCGGAACTCCTGCGCGCTCATTTGAAAATCTTTCATGGGAATCCGATCTCTGAAGCAGCCAACGAATTTTTTACACAAATAATAGCGGATGGAATCAAGGAAGCAGAAAGGACACATGTACTTTTTACAAACTGTTTTCATTTCAACAAGAAGTTCACCCACTGGACATGCTTGTTATTAGAGGACGCTTACATTCAAATTCATTTGAGAGTCGAGTTTTCCCAAATTTAGTATTCGAAAATAATGGATCTCCAAGAATATCGCGATACGTTTCACTCACTTTTCCGAATAATTGCACAGACCGAAGAAACGCGCGATGTGAGTTGATCTGATGTATAGATTGCCAAAAGAATAAGTTTTGTGGTTTTGCAGAAGTACGATCTACTGTGTCTTCTATATGATTTCTATGAGGAACAGAGAGACGAGCCTCTACTATGCATTGAAAGCATGGGGCCTGAAGAGAAGCGGGTAGGGTTTTGAGTAGGGCTGGCAAGTGAAGAGAAAATAGGAGAATGAAGAGGTAATTTTTTCTCCCCTCTCATTCTCTCTTCATGAAGAGCGACCCGGACGGTCTCGCTCTTCATGAAGAGCAGTTTTCTCAATAACATCTCTAGGTCGGGAATGGAGCAATTTTTTCTATGAAACTTTTGATTATTGTTAAGGACGGTCCCTACGCGTAGGATAACAATGGATTACTGTAATTTCGGCGCTGTAAAGTCGCTCTTTCACATCAATCAGAATTAAATTCGCTTCAATGCGGTAACATCGCGCTCATGATTTGGGTTGGGTGCTTTCGTGTGGCCATTAGCAAAGGGCAATACGAATGTTATAATGTCATGATGGTCTTAGACAGGCTTATTTGACCTTTGACAACCGTACATAGTGCGTGTGGTTAGAAGACACTGATGTGTGTTACTGGTGGTTAGATGGTGGTCTACCCCCTAGACACAAGTGAATAGGACCAGAATTGTGGAAGAAAATCATCAGTTTTCGAAAATAAGTAACCACGCGTACACGAAAGTAAACAGAAAAGAAATGTACCTGATGGGATCAGTGATAATCCAGCCCCTAGGCCACTAGATCACATAAACCGTTAATGATCACTCTCAAATGCTATTATAAACCAACGGATATGAGCACTGGGCCCCAAATATAGATTATTTATATAAGAAAGTCGCGACAATACAAGTATCAACCCTAATAAGATAGACCTTGAAAGGGAAGAGAACTGTGTAGCCAAAAGGTGAGAAATTCTTCGACTGTTAAAAAAGAAGTATGTAATGTGTCTGTTGGAATTAGCAAGCTCAAATATACACGTGGTTTAAAAATTAGAACAAAAACAGTCGATTATGAGCCTATTCTTCATGAAGAGTATCTCACTCTTCATGAAGAGTTACCGTATCATTCTCATTCTTCACGAAGAATGACGCCGGGTCGCGCGCCTTTGTGAGATGGAATGAAGAGACAAATCTCACTCTTCATTTGCCAGCAATAGTTTTGAGCAAAGTAGTTACAAATTTTCGAAATATCAGAAGAAAAGATGTCGAAAATTCAGGATCTTGCTAACAACTTCGCTACCGTTGTTCGTGCTCTCGACAAAGAAACGGATTTGATTGGTTCGAAGGAAATGCGGTACATTCACTATGCGAATTCGAAACACGGGTCGCAATCTCTTCATTTCTCGCAGTCTCTCTTCAGTCAGAGTGTGGGAAATGAAGAGACGATTACTCGTCTTTGGCACTCTAGTCATCTCTCAACACGCTATGCATTCAAACGGATTTTTTTCGCAAACAAAAAAACTGTTTACAGAAAAGTTCTCGTCGGATACACGCTGTTCCGCACTGAAATCTTCCCAGTCGCCAGTTTGCTGGCGGGCCATTGCACACTGTGTGGACCGGCCTGCGGTTACGTTGTAAGTTGCTAATTATCTCTGAATCAACGAACGTATCTATCCCATTCAGTGCGCAAATGAGCGGTTCCAATTCATTCTGGCTGAACTGAGACTGCGGTACTGGGCGTATGGGCCGAATGTTGAAGGAGACTACAGAGTGAGCCCGAGTTGATATTTGAGTTCGAAATATGGGTCGCCGTCTCTCCATTTCACAAACTTCGTAGCTCTAGCCTCTGAGTGACAGCGACTCGTATTTCGAACTCACAAGCTCTTTTTATGAAACGATTTTGATTTGTCCACACTTGAAACTTTGTAGAATGTCACTTCTCTGGCCCGTACGGAGAGTTCTGACACTGCTGTTGGCCGATTATTCAATGTTTGGCACCTGAAAACATTGATTTGTCGATATTTTGTATGTTGTTAATCATCTTGGTGCTTTTCATAAACTTCCTAATATCTTTTTCACTTTCATAACCTTCCTACTTTCTACTATTTAATGTGCAATAGACAGTTCAATTTGAGATTGAAGTTGTTCTATTGCTATCATCTGTTCATTAGCACGATCACAAGATTTCCAGAGGTCCTTCATGTGAGTTGTGTGCAAGATTCCACCCTCAAGCAATCGAGTAACCTATCAGGCTCTTCCCGTGTTGCAAGCTGAAAGCAACATTTGGTGGTGGAAAACGTTTCCAATGATGGGAGAGGATCAAAGAAACGCTTCTCAATTCATTCTAGAGACCGCGATGACAATTATGAACGAGCATTCGTTGACGGACTAGCGAATACCTTGATTGTATCATCTCCCTGTTTAGAATTCAAATGAACTGGTTTTTTTAAACTAATAAAAATAAAGTGAAGTTGTTATGATCGAAAAGTCTAAATGTCACTCGGTGACAGTTCACGGCAATCTTTGGAATCATGTTGTAGAAACAGGTTCTAAGTGCCCACTGGACGTGCTCGTTCATTTTACATGTGTAGGTGTTGTATTTGAAAAGACGTACACGACTCTCTTTCTAGTTTTATATCTTTGCAAACTCCGTACCTTCTTGTTTGCTTGCACACATTTGCTGTTAAAATTCAATTTCAGCAGAAGAATGAGCGTCGAATGTTTGCGATACCTCTTTCACAAGCATCTAATGTATGTCGCTGATCATGGATTAGTGTATGACGTAAGTGGCACTCCTGCACTTTCCCGGACAACTCCAACAATCCCCACAACCTCATCCATCTCCGACCGCCAACCCAAAGGACCATTTCATGTTCATAGTTTCTTTATTCCATTTGTATCAATGAAAATTTAAACTGAAACTTTGGAGCGCCTTTGAAACTTTAAGCTTTCAATCCATGAGTTTATACTCATTCGCAATCATAAAAACATCCGCTTCTACTAATTGATTAACTATGTTTACGTCGTCATTAGTAATCGTCGATTTTTTCCACCACCAATCGCCCACTGTCTCATCAAATACCCAATAGAGTCGGAGCGATTCGGAAGTCGGAGGTTGATCCTGGAATGAAAAGATTCAAAGAGATATCCGATGATGTATTGAAGACTCACTCGGTGCCATCTCGATGAAGAAAACAGATAGTCAACGACATGAAAGAAGAGCAGATAAATCTTTCTGAACCAACTGTTGTTCTCATCGTGAAAAAGAATAAATATAGCAGTAAAATTCTGAAACAATTCCGAATTGTACGAATAAACGCAGGCACCGACTTACAAAGGACAATGCTATCATGATCATGTTTTGACAGAACGCACTGACCGAACCAGCCAGGCATGCTGATCCACTGACTAACGATGAGCTGGGTTCAGGAATGACCTGAAAAGGTTCATTATTTCAGTCGAATATATTGAATAAATACTTTGTAATCTCCTTTGTCATTCGGACCGAAAGCCCAGTATCTGAGTCGCATCTCAGCGCTGATGAAGACCCGTAACCGGGATTGGTCCTGAGTTTTAAGATATGACCAGGCGATTCAGGTAGATCTTTACTTCTTGTGGTGCAGTTGAAATTCCCAGAATCGTGCATGCCACGGGATAGATTTCAGTACGGAAGAGAGTGTAGCCGGAGAGCATCATTCTGAACGTTTTTATCAATTGGTCTAAAGATTTTGAGGAAGTTTGGAAATACAATCATACCCTTCTCTGCTGTAGCCAATGAGTCCCATCTCTCGACTCAGTGCTTCTACGGCAGGATTGAAGTTCGTTCGAATGTTCTGAAGGCGATGTCTGAAAGAGCTTTCACGACTTGGAACTATTTCGACACACCTGTTTCTCCTCCTCACTCATGCTATCAATGCAGAGCAGGGGCTCATTCCACTGTACTTTATAGTACAAGTGGATGATAACCATCAAGAAGTGTTTCTAAAGAATATTTAAATATGTAAGAATTAATTATTTCAAATGGTAAAAGGCTCACGTCAAAGGCGAATCCGTGATTTGCGATATCCGCTAATTGCTTGTGAAATATGTCACGGTAATCTTTCACACTCGGCGCCATGTTGACAAACTTTTATCTAGTCAATCTTTACTATGTAACGTTGCTCTTGGTATGAAAAACCGTTGATGAGAGCAATCTACTAAATCATAACCTCAGAAAGAGAGCTCCAAGCCACGCGCAATGCGAAATATTTCATACGAGCAATGCCAGTAGGTATGCTAGATTGACAGGATTTGGAGTTTTACAGAATAATGATGGGTTGATCCATTTTTTGCATCAGCAGAATACGATGGTTTATTATTGGAAGGAGAAAGCCACGCAAAAATAATGGGACAAGAATGCATAGAATGATTATCAAGAAGAGCTGTAATCCACCAGTGAGTACTCGTCGAAAATGGACTCAACGGTCTTTCTAACAACCTTGCATGCAACTCTATAATCGATTAGAGTGATGGGAAACTTTGTCCACCACCAAACATCTTTCTTGTCGAATTTGTGCTGTAACACTCACGCTCGTCACCTCCATCTCGAGAATTCGGGAATCTGTACAATCTGTACAAGCTGGGTATCTTCGGTTTGGGGTATCGATCTCTGGGTGAACTGTGAAAAACCCAAGAGAATGTCATAGATCACACTTTATTCATCAACCAACACCGAATTGGTGAAGGGAAGAAGGGTTTATAAAGGGGAGAGTGGGTATCGAAATGATTGGGATTAGTCTTGCTGACGAGAGAGAGTTGAGAGGTAAATGTGGGGGATTAGGAAATTTGGTGGGGAATTTGGTCTTCTTATATTCAAATGAATCTTATTTCTTTTTGTATTCTTCTCGATTACACCCCATTACCTACAAATTTGCTATCCGCCACCACGCTTTGCGGCGATTTCATGGACTCTCGTAAATTGCCGTGCTGCCCAAGTTTGAGGATTCATTGTCTTCGTTGCGGGATACAATTGCAGTATATGAAGAAGTCCGCCCACAGTAAATGATGTGTGTAGACGGCTTTAAAAGAGTACGAAAGAAAGAGAGATTGGATACCGCAAACTATCGATAGAGCAAGGCAAGTAGAACTGTCAATTCGAGTAACTAGAACCCTATTCCTTTCTTCCTCTCCCATTCGAGCAACTCGAAAGGGAGAGAAGGGCGTATGCAAAGAGTTTGGGTTTCTCGAACACTTTGCATATCCCTCGCTCTCGTCAATCCGCACGCTCTCTCGTCGGTCTCTGACTGACATGAGAAAGAAACTCGAACACTTTGAATATGCCCCACTCTCCCTTTCGAGCAACTCGAATGGGAGGGAGGGACAACGGAATATGGCTCTAGTTTCTCGAACTCGAATTCGAGTCGGCCACCCTTCAATTCTAAGAAGAAGCAAGGCTATACAGATGAAATGTCTGAATACGCTAATCATTTATTGCCAGCTGTACGTATACAAAAATACCCAGTTCTAATATTTTTAGTAAATTAATAACTTTTTTTAAAAATAAAATAATATATTTGACACTACTCAAAACACACTAGGGACTGCAACGATGTTTAGAGATGAACGAAATAAATCACGTGTTTATGTGCAAATGGAAGCTTATTCTACCCCATTTCGAGTTATTAACTTTGAATTTCGAAAATTTCGCAAAACAAGGTGAAAAACAAGAAAATATGAGGGTACAAAATGCGACGCTTTGAGTTGACCTGAGTTCAAGTGGAGCGCATCGCAGGTCAGATCTATTACAAAACTATCGCAAACTGACTTCAAACCGCAAACTGATTTATTTTTATTTTTTGTTTAAAATTTTATATTTCTTCTTTTTTTAACTTTAATTTGATAAAAAAATTCCTCACATGTCACAACTAGCGTATAATTCATGCTCTCTAGCAATAGAACTGTATGCATTTCTTTACAGCAATGATTTATTCACAAGTTGTTGGTTTAACCACAAAGTACAAGTAAAGCGAATGTCAACGGGAGGAGATATTAATACACATGATACTAGATTTAGAAAGACCTTCCTTTCATTTACATCGTTAGATAAGGCATATTATACTAGTTGATTGAGATGTAGAGGAGGGGAGGGGGCTTAGTAATGACGAAGATGCTCCTTCTTCATCTCACATGAGTATTCAATTCTCCCGTTAATCTCACTACTGATGATATTCTTTGTATGAACTAGAATGAGGACGGAATAAAGACGGAGACCGAGATGGGAAGATTCAATGGAAGATCATTGTATCTGAAAAGGAATCGATAACTACCGTACTCTCAATTCTACAATACCCGACTTCTCCCTCCGGAAGAGTCGCCTTGGGAAGCATAGTGATCTCAGTGATATCTCCCTTCGATTGGATGAATGGATAGCGTCTATCGAAAGGAGTGTAATCCTGAAAAGAGACAAAGCATTATTGATTGGAAAGAGATTAGGAAGCAACGGCAACAAGAATAATGCACTCACATGAAAAGGGAAGGGATGAGTCGCAATGGATAGAGACTGATTGTGGAGGGAACGAGGAATGCGAATGTCCATAGTACAGGCTGAATATATTAAAGATCAGAGGTCGAGGGGAGGGAGGGACTCACAACAGAAACTAGACAAGGAAAAAAACGAAGAAGAAAGCAACAAGTGAATATCTGATCTGCAATTGGTTATTGGAACAGGAATGGAACATACACCTACAGTTCACAAAAAAGGAACGCTAAATGGAAGCTGTGATCGAAACTGGATTAATTAATTAATTAATTAATTAACTAATCACCTCTAGTTAATCTCATTATGAGGAGGGGCAGGCGGAAGGCGCACACGATTCACATAGAAACTTCCATCACATCCAATGAACAGCAGCAGGAGAATTATCTGCAAAAGACGATGAATTCGTTGTAATCAGCGTACGGAATTATAATCATTTTGAGTCTATTGAGCCTATCTGTTGTGTGTAGGACACTGTGAACAAATGCAGATCAACTCACGAGAAGAATGAGAAGAAAAGTTGAGAGAGGGACGGGAACATGGCTACTTCTCGCTACCGTACTCATCGCTACCGTACTCTTCGCTGCCGTATTTCTTTCTCTCTTCTTGGACATCGGCTCTGAGTCTGAGAGAGAAGGGATAAATGTGAATTAATTTGCGCGTGTTGCTCAGATTCACCGTCTTCTTCATTTTCTGATGATGATGATGATGATAGAGAAGAAGATGAGGAGGAAGATGAGGAGGATCTATTCACTTTCGCCATTCGCGCTGCCTTCAATTCCTCTGGAAAAGTGTAGTGATTCCGGACGAAATGGCTAGAATTCACCAACCCTTGAGCTCCGAATTTTCCCGAGCAAGCTCATCGTTTTGGAGTTTGAGTGTCTTCTGCGAGTGATGATATAATCAAACAATAAGTGAACATAAAATGGCATACCAGTTCCAGATCCCAGGTCTTTGCCTGATGGTTGCATTCTTGTCTCTCAATCCTCACTGCTTCTTCTGCATCTTCGACTTTCTTCTTCATCTAGAAATGTGTTCATAAATGTCTACAGATACCAAGTAATAGTACGGTCTACCTTCCCCAGACTAGAGCAGTATGCTATTCGATGAATGCATAGTGTAACAATTAAACATGAATAAATTATTAATATTATTATTATTGCAATTAAACATCATCAAAGTTGAGCTTCGTGCGATTATATATTATTCAAGAAATAAGCCCACCTTCCACATCGACTCCTCTTGGTCCTCCAATTGCCTCTTCCTCTGTCTCAGTTCTATTTCTCCCTTCTTGAGGTTTCTCTCTCGACGATCCAATATTCCTTGTCTCTGCACCATGCGCGACTCCTGGGAATTTATTAAATGCTAAACGAACAGTTGATATTAAAGTCAAAGTGTTAATATTTTGTAATCATATAATATATCTAATTGAGAAAATTATAAACAAAAACCTCGTCATAATCGTCCCTCCTCGTCGATCGCTTTCTGTAGTCGGCCCCGCTGTCTCTCCCTTGGTCTCTCTTCTTATTCTCGCTCCAACGTCCCTTCAAATAGTGTTTAGCAATTGATAGCTCCTCTACATGCCCAAAACACTATATTGTAGACTAGAACAATCAGTACAATTTAAATGCATCCTACAAGACTGGTCGGCAATGCGAGACACTCAATAATGCATACCTTCTTCGCTTCTTCTTCCTCTCTCTTCTTCGCTTCTTCTTCCTCTCTCTTCCTCAACTTCTTCTTCTCCTCTTCAATCATCTCTGCATCTCTTTCGATTTGCTTCTTCTTCTCCAGAATCTCCTTCTTCTCTTCTCGAATTGACTTCATCTCTTCTCGTATCTCCTCCCGCTCTCTTTCATGGATTCCGGACGAAATGCCCATTGACTGACTGTATTTGGGTAAATCATTTTTCGCAAACCATTACCACTTACGGAAGAACGACGAGGGGAGAGTGGACGATAGGATGGAGATGGATGCGAGACGGGTTTATGGGAGAAGAATCTCTCCTCCACGAATTATCAGCCAGCCATTCGTTCATATTAACCTACAAAAGTAATCTTCGTTTCCCTCTTTCTCTTCCAATCATATGCAATTCAGCAGGCAAGTATATCATCTACTTGTAGATTACAGACTAGGGAGCTATGAGGAATCTCGTTAAAACATAATAATCAATGGGGAATACCGAGAGGATGAAACCACTCACCTCCCGATTAGCTCACGATCGATCGAATCGACGAATTCAAATGAGATCACGATCGATCGAATCGACGAATTCAATTGAGATCACGCCTAAGTGGGGTTATTACTTATACTGTAAGAAGACGATATTGATTGGATCGATGAATTCATTTCAATGCGGAGTAGTGTATGATGAGGAGATATGCGCGATCAGTGCGTACGTTAACACTCAAATGTAGAGATAAAGTAAACAACTATGTGTAGCGAAGAAACATTTATCAGGATTTTAGCTATTTACAATTAATTGGAATGTAGGGAGAAAGGGAGAAGAATTGTTATATCTTCAAGAGAAGCAGTCAGAGCACCGAATGTATCCTGAATAGAGGAAGAAGTTAGATCAAGTAAATAACTCCTCAACTCACATTCATCTTCATCAATTCGTCATTCATCATTTCGACTCTCTGGGGTGCTTCACACAATCTATCCAATCTCGTCTTCCTCTCTCTTATCTCTGCACCCATTTCACACACTCGAGTATCCACCTGCAAGAATATCCATCCATCACCGCATCCCCCTCCCTCCCCTCTCCCCCCCCCTCCTTTCCCCTCTCCCCTCTCTTCTCTTTTCTCCCTTCTCCTCACCGTCTTCATCGCTCCACTCAATTGGCTCTGCTTCATATTCACTGCCTTCGCACAAAGGGCGAAGTTATTTGATAGACGCAGCGACAACTGAAAAGGGCACGATAAACACCTTCAATAAGCGATACCTTATCAATCAGATTATGATACTGGTCATTCAATGTCTCTTCTCTTACCTGTAGTAATGGACGGGGAGAGATCTCTCGATGTTCACCGATATCTCTCCTTCCAATGGCAGATCGAAGAATCGGAAGAAATCGTGGCATCTCCTGGAATCATTCTTTCTTATTCACTCATCCAACCAGTGAATGAATATCTCACTTTAATCCTCTTCATATCGGGATCATCATTGGGATCTTGTACTTTGATGACTGTTCCATCTCTCACAACTACAATTCCCTTCTTTCCTCCTATTCCATTCCGTCCTCGAGACGATTCGTTACCCATTCCAGATTGATCAATTCACTCCTGTAATGAGGCGTCTTCTTTCATTCTCGTCACAATCATCTGTGCATACCTCTTCTATTGTCTTCTGGAAGGAATTTGACTATCTGGTTTCAATTTGATTCGATCCATCCGATGAAACTAAAAATAAAAAATTTAGGATTAAGGAAAGGATGGTATCAAGACTGGGCAAGATAGTCATATTTATAGAGAAAAAGGAGGGGATAGATGAATTGGTTTGTTACAAATAAGCATTCGATAATCGACTCCATTCACATCTTGCTATCGAATCTCTGGACGAGGAAGTTATTGCCTGTACCCTGAAATGGAAAATTTTTTTGTGCTATCATCTGTTTCACAGGAGGATATATCGTTTAGACGGTATCTCCCAGACGAGATTTGAGAGTTGTAATACCCTTTACTCCGATCTTTCCGAGGGAAACTGACTGATCTATTAGCAATTGACTCTAGGAGGCGAATACCGTAGCTATTTCAAAAGAACACGACGAACCACAGAGCCGGCTAGGTGAATATCAGTGCGTTCGCCTAAGAATCGCACAATCCCAGGGAATTCCGGTACAGAGAAAATCGACACTCTGAGTTAGCTGCAGATTCTGATAGGCCTAGGTACCCCACATCGATTTCTGTTAATGTTATGTGTCAGTCATCCTCATTTGCATAATTGCATGACCTCAAATTTTGACTGTATTTTCACATTTATAGCTGTCACTCAGCGGAAAGTCGTCCGATTCACAAGCAAATATGGCTCCTGGCCTTATTTGACATGCTGAACACGCTCCAGTTGTTTGTTCATGCATACTTTGACTTTTATTTTTTTCATGCAACTTTGAGCTCATGGTTCTCGAAAACGAAGCCGAACACCTCGCTAATTTTTTTATATGTGGTGAGTATTGATTAGGTCTATCGAACAACATCAAAAACAGGCCAACTAACCCATGCACTCCGAAGATACAAGCAAAAAACGATTACTCAGATCTCACAAATCTGGCTCTCCTCCCTCATTTCCCTCTCATTTCATCCTCACTTCTCTCTCATTTCCCTCTCATTCCTCTCATTCCACTCCCGCGCGACCAAGTGAGCGGTGTGAAATATTCGGCTTGCTCTCGTTTAGAACTAATCTGTTTTTGCTTGTTTCTTCGGAGTGCATGGGTTCATTCGCCTGTTTTTGATGTTGTTCGATAGCCCTAATCAATACTCACAACATAACAAAAAATTAGCGAGGTGTTCGGCTTCGTTTTTGAGAACCATGAGCTCAAAGTTGCATGAAAAAAAAAAAGTCAAAGTATGCATGAACAAACAACTGGAGCGTGTTCAGCATATCAAATAAGGCCCGGAGCCAAATTTTCATGTGAATCGGACGACTTTCCGCTGAGTGAAAGCTATAAATGTGAAAATACAGTCGAAATTTGAGGTCATGCAATTATGCAAATGAGGATGACTGACACATAACATTAACAGAAATCGATGTGGGGTACCTAGGCCTATCAGAATCTGCAGCTAACTCAGAGTGTCACTTTTCGCTGTACCGCCAGGGGTGCGATTCTTATGCGAACGCACTGATATACGTACCCAGTGGCAAAGTTATCGTTATTTTAATTCCGGATTCTATCCCATCAAGAGAACGCTACGAATAAATGATCAGTCCAGTTTCCCTCATGAAGAGAGAGAGAATGAGAGAGATTCCTTTATTTTTGGTATAGAGAAAGTCTGAACGTTTTTCCCCTCATAAAAATTCATGATCACTTTATTCCGCTTCCCTCACCTTCTTATATCCAAGTTGCTCGAAGAATGGAATGAATTTGTCCTTGCACTCCATAGATATTAACTCTTTCTGTAATAAATAAAATTAGGATTGGAAACTAGCCAATCGAGTGTCGATTATTTCGTGGTGGATTGAGATTGGGACACGATTTGTACAGGAGCCTGAAACAGATAACTAACTAGCGACTCCTAGCAATCCGTCGATGGGTTCATCGTCTTCATCATTCACTCCCATCTCTCCTAGCTTTCTCTCCATCTGATTCGTCGCCTTTGTCAGATTGGCCACTTGCTGAATAGATCATCATCTTTCGACATACGAAGATGGTAGACTCACCGGCTCAAGAATATGCAGAAGCTTCTGAGCACCAATAGCCTTAACGTCCTTCTTCTTCTTTGAAACTCCACTTACTTTAAAGGTACCGACACTGAAACATTCAAAACACTTAGAATTTCCAATGAGAAATTACCCACATTGCGTAGCCAGTGTAAGTCCTCTGGTTGGGTGGTCCATGCTCGTCAAATTCGTATTGTGCTTGAGCAAGCTTGTTTTGTGAACAACTAAGAGGCAAACATATTAACAATGCGCAACATTAACGATATCATTTCTCTGTTCACGATTTGATAACTCACAACTCGGTCAGTTTTCCAATCCGGTTAACGTTCTGGACTGGTGCTTGATTCTCTCCATTTGTTTCCTCATCCGCAGGTTTGATCTGCTCCCTGAAACGACGATGAGATTGACGTGCGAGAGGTCAAACTTTTTTCCGAAACTTACAATATTTTGAGATATTCTTCTATAAATTTCGCAGGAATAAGGAAGTCCTTGTATCTGTCCATCACAACTGCGCATTTCAAAAGCTGGAAATAGTGAACGATTGAATGACTCAATATAAATAAACGTGTACCTCGTAGCAAGCAATCTGCTTCGCGTGTTTCTTCGTTCTTGCTGTGCCGGAGCCCGTGAACTTCATCATTCTCGCATGGCAAGTGTACGAGTATAGCTGAACAGGAGATTCTCCTCTGATTCACAAACAAATGTATTCACATTAGTATTGGGGTTCAAATCATCCAGTTCCTGGAAGAACACATCGCCGACCTGCTTGTGTGTTTTAACTGAGAACTTTTGAATAACCATTGCAGGGGTTTTCGCCGTATCGAACACTCGAGACCCGTTAAATTTGTCGAATTGAACTTATTTACATATAATAGCCATTTCAGGTACAATCTCTGACGAGATCTGTGCACATTTGAGCATTCGGGTATACAAATGAGAGCAACTGTTGAAATTAGGGGATAATTTTATCATACAAAACCTATATTCTAACCGTAAATTACTAGAATAACAATCTCTGAATAAAAATAATGATACAGTAACAACAACAAAAACGATTGACGAGACTGGAGGGGCCGACGGAAGGAGGGAAGGAAGGAAGAGAACGACGGACGACCGCCTGCGAAGGATGGATGAAGTGATGGGAGAGAAGGAAGGGAAGGAAGGGACGGAAGGGACGGAAGCGAAGGAAGAGCTAGGAGCTAAGGAAGAGAAGAGAGGGCGAAATTATCCTATACACTGCCTATTTTCTAGTCCTCTTACCAAGGAACTTGGCATTTTCACTCTCCAGCTCTTCCTCAAACTCCTCCACTAGAATGGTGTCAGGAGGGCAATCCTCATACTCGAACGTCACGTAAAGAACCCCTCCAATCTCCTCAATCCCTTGAACTATTCCTTCTATTAGCGTGTACGATCCCGTCATCGTCCTAACCAGCCTCTCTACTCTCCTTCCCTTCCAATCGGGAGCAGATCTCTTCCCGGCACTAGCCGCGAGATCGGCCCTAATCAACTCCTTCAAAGCACCCTTCAACCTGTCTACCGTAACGTCGACTCCATTAGGCTTAATGACAAAAATGCCTGGCCTAGGAGGAGGCTGCTTGAGGGTAATTTTTCGGTACCTAATCTGGTAAGTAAGAGCCCGAATCTTCTCAGTCTTAGTTCTAATTCCATCTAATGCAGACTCCATCGCTTCTACCGTTCTCCAGTACCCGCCATTTTCCGTGGCGATTACCGTAGCGATCTCAGATTGCTTCTCAAACGCGCGCTGCTGTTTCTTCTTCGCTTCTTCCTCCTTCTCTAACAAGTCTTCTCTAATCTTCCCAGCTAAAATCACCTTCTCTTCCGCACTCGCCGTCGCCAACTTCTTTCTCATCCTAAGCGCTTTCCCAACAACTTGCGCCTGCACTTCCAGGGGCATATCTGCCAACCACTGAATCGTTCCATTCATCTTGGACATAACTACTCCTTCTCTCCTCAGCATTCTACAGTTGGGTGATTTAACGAACAGAAAATCAACCATCCCAAAAACGCGCTCTGCCGCCCTGGAAGTAGAAGGCGCATTTCGCAGCGAATCAACAAGAGACTGAGAAGGAGAGTGGTAGCGCCCACCCGGGAGGAAATCAACGTACTGAACCTCGAGAAACATCCTAATTTCAGAACAGGCTGCAGAGATGCACTTAGAGTCGTCAACCGTGAGAGGCGAAGCTACAGTACTCTTCAAGTAGAGAGAGTTGAGGTCAAACACAAGTGACTGATCGCCTACAGTAATCGAGGGAGGAGTGAGCGAGAGCATACGCGCAGGAGTCGACTCACAAGTGGAAAGATAACCAATCATTTCTCCTACGTATGTCGACGTTTCACAAACGTGCTTCGTGTGCTCAGATAACCGAATGAGAGGGGCAGAAATAAAACTGTCGACAAGAGAAGCACACTTGAGCTGCGCGGTGAGAAGGGGTGAAGAAAGCGCATCCTTAGCCTTCGTCAGCGTGTCATTCTCAGTGCAGAAACGGCTAATGTATTCAATCAGAAGCTCTCGAAGGAAGTAAATGCGAGCAGCAATAGCGAATGCTATACAGAACCTCTGACCATCGAAAGAAGGGAGAATGCAGTGCACCTTGTCTACTCCCTTGTCATCGAGGAATACCAACCATTTACTCAACTGCATGAACTTCCCGCTGCCTCTATCCGAAAAGTGACTAGCGAACGTCCTCAAAACCCACAAAAGAGTGCACTCATCCCCACTTTTCCCCTCCATCTTTCCCATTTCTCCCATGAAAACATCTGTGATGGAAGCCGCGATGTGGAGTTGGCAGTAGAGTGTGTGCACTACTGCTAACGCATCCTTCTCGCTAGCGGTCAGCCTATCCCAGTCATCCATGAGAGAGGCTAAGATCTCCCTCTTGAAGTTCTCTAGTAACCTATTAAACTTTAGTTGAGTCGACGCGCGATCTGACATGCACGCTGAGATCGAGCTCACAAGTCTGTTAAGAAGCTCGCCAGTTACCGTACCACTACAGACCAACTCAATCCGATTCACTCTTCGACTGAACGCTTCTATCGACTCACTAGCAGTCTTAACGTGAACTTCCGGAATCCCTAAGCAGAATACCTTGCTCCCCCTCTCATCTCTTGAAACATTCAAAAGATACGTCTGTAACTTAGAACGCCGTTTCGTCGTTTCGTCGGAAATGAGAGTGAGATCATTTCCACCAGTAACCCCATCGAGAACTTCCTTCGCCTGTTGAACAGCAAGACTAAGCAAAGCAATCGCATCATTCCGAATGGTACTCAAAGACGGATAGGCTGAGAGGGAGCAATTGACAAAAGCGGTTGTCACTCGAATAACTTCACAAACTTTAGAATCTGGGATCCCCAGGGCGATCAACTGAATCAAAAGATGGTGGAACTCGCTTGTGAATTTGCCGTTTTCCTTCGTGACAACCACATTCCGACTACGGAGCTCTTCTACCGTCTCTCTCAGGGAACGGTTCTCTTCCTCTAGACCTTCTAAATCTCTCCTCATCCTATCTCTTTCCTTCCTAGCGAAACCGTTACACTGCAAACGAGATCGCATGTTCTCTCGTTTGAGGTTAGCTGCTTCAAACTTCCAAATGCGCACTCGCTGCCTCAGATTAGAGATTTCTTTACGCTTCGCCTCATTCAAACCACGTATCCTCGACAAACGACGAGTAGAGCTACCCGAAACAGGCGAAATGGGGATAGAAGGTGGAGATATGCAAACTCTGGCAAAGTTGTTCAGTCCCTTGCTAATCAGCTCAGCTACGTCCACGCGGGAAGTGGAAGGAAAAGCGTCACAAATTGGCTTTCGAGCAAAGTACAGTGAGCTATCGCCGAACACAGCAGCACAATCGAACTTGCGCATGTAGAATTCCTTTCTCTTCTGTTCGCTTCCATGCTTCAAGCAATTACTCTCATCCTTGCGCAGCTTAGCCGAAAAAGATTTGAAGGAAGTGCAAATCCTATCGAAAGAAGCGCTATCAACGTTCCCTAGCAAAGCTTCTACCCGCGATCGGTTGCTAGAATGGGCTTCGTGAACATTCAAAATGTACGCACCGTTCACTTCCGTCCTCCCCGCTTCCGACAGCTCCTCCAGCCGCTTCAAACGTCGACGACGACCATCTTGAACAGCATCCATCTTGTTGAACAAACTAGACGATGGCGACTCACAGTCGCTTCAGCTGCGATGGCCTTAACTACGGTAGTGTTGGCGTGTCACACTTGTTACGTCAACTTTGAAAATCAATATCTCTCAATGGGATCGGCGATTAATTCTCTACTTTGTACATATGAATCCGACTAAGGTTTTAAATCATATCTAAAAAAATCTCGAATAATCGCCGATCCCATTTTGAGATATTCACTAAAACGTGTTT
Organism: Pristionchus japonicus; assembly: GCA_900490845.1. Classification (NCBI taxonomy): domain Eukaryota; kingdom Metazoa; phylum Nematoda; class Chromadorea; order Rhabditida; family Neodiplogasteridae; genus Pristionchus; species Pristionchus japonicus. Next base: position 64,442 of record LS507445.1, read on the forward strand.
TCATAACGTGAAAATGTCGTATTTTGAGGACTTCGTTCTTGTAGGTTTTACTTCCAATCTTTTTTCTGCTTTGATAATCATTTTCTGTGCAGCGTAATCTATCAATACTGTGACAATGACGGCGAAACTCGAAAATCTAAAAACACGCATTTTCTACGTGGCCTTGTGTGTCTTGCTCTAGGCTTTTTTTATGCTTACTGTCATGTTCTTTGCCTTTTCCGTATCATCTTTGATTTATCCCGTTTAATAAATAAGCGATAAACACAATCAAAGTATTTTTAAATTGCGAAACAAAAAGTTGAGAGAAATTCGGACAAGGATTACGGTAGATTGAAGCCAAAAGCGTCGCAGGGCGTACTCAAATATTCGTACTCAAAAATTCCCCGTTGCCGTCCCTAAAGTAAACAAGGGTGAGAATCACGTTTTCACCTCAGTTGATTGAGTAACATTCAAAAGTAGTGACATACAAAAATCTGAAAAAAATATTTTTAGAATCCTCGCAACGAGGCGGTTCTTCCAATGTAGGTCACTTGTTGCCCAAATGAATGGGTAAAAAGATGTGATTTAAATAAAACTCATTTTTGAGAATTTTGAAAAATGAACCAAACAGGCCACCGTAAAAAAAACACACCGTAATTTAGACTACAAACTACAAACAAGTCTGTGGATTTCGTTTTGTTTGAAATGAGGTTTTCATGGCACAGTTTCGCAAATAGAAGTGATTGTTGTTTCGAAATTATTACTCTACGTTCGGATGAGGAGTAATCAAACCGAATTTGGGTTCCCATCATTCATTTTTCCTTGAGATTCCTCATAAAATTGAACCACCCACAGTTATGAAATGTGTTACCTTTTTGAGTTTTCGACGTTGTCCTTACTTAGTGAAAGCGTTTCTCTATTGACCGAAACGATATCCAAACCGTAATCATTACGTTGAGCTGTGTTTTTGTGTTGTTGTGTACGATGTAATGTTCTAAAGATAGTCTTCTTTGGGTAATTAACGCGCTCGGCCAACCATCCGATCAGGATGGACCTCCAATGCCGATTCTACTCGAGTCCCTTCCCCGACGTTGAGGACGTCGTGATGGCGAACGTCACCAAGATCGCCGACATGGGCGCCTACGTTCACTTGATGGAGTACGGAAACAAGGGTATGGTAGTTAGAGATTATCGATTGATGTGACCTACCACAGTACGTTGATTGAATCGAGGGGCCTTGCAGAGGGTATGATCCTGCTGTCCGAGCTGTCCTGCAGACGTATCCGCTCCGTGAACAAGCCGACTCGCGTCGGACGATCCGAGTGCGTCGTCGTCATCAGAGTTGACAAGGACAAGGGTCAGTAATTAACAATAATATTATTAAATTTGATTTTAAGGAAAATATTGAATACTGTAATTACAGGATATATCGATCTCTCCAAGCGACGAGTCTACGCCAAGGATCTGCTCCAGTGCGAGGAGCGATACGCTAAAGCCAAGGTATGCTTTTAATTAATCAATTGTTTAATTAGCTAATTAGGGGCTAATTGATTAAATTAAATTGAATAATGAATTGGATTTTTGCAGGCCGTGAACAGCATCCTCCGTCACGTCGCTGAACAGCTCGGATACGACCAGAACGAGCAGCTAGAGGTCCATATTAGTTAATTAGCGCATTGAAAGAATTATTACATCGTTTCCATAATGCTAAATATATTGCAGGACCTCTACAACCGCACGGCGTGGCACTTCGATAGGAAAGAGAAGAGAAGAGCCGCGGCGTACGATGTCTTCAAGAAGGCCATTCAGTGAGTTTTATTAAACAATGTTTGAGTTTGATAAAGCAAAATTTAAGCGCTGATGCGCCTTGTGCTACCATACATCAACAATTCCGTCCATTCTAGTGACCCTACCGTACTCGACGAGTGCGAGATCGACCAGGACATCAAGGACAAGCTCATCGAGGACATCAGAAAGAAGCTCACGCCCCAGGCTGTCAAGATCAGAGCCGATATCGAGGTTTGTTCGCACGAAAATACATTTATTCCGTTTATTTTTGTATCACCGTTTGATCACAAGAACACGTTTGACCAGCTGTTTAATAGTCATAATTGTATTATGTCAGGTAAACAAATGGTTGTAGATTCCGCAGTGATGATGAACCCCTCCTCGCAGGTATCGTGCTTCACCTACGAGGGTATCGATGCAGTGAAGGAGGCTCTCTGCGAGGGCAAGAAGTGCTCCACCGACGCCCTTCCTATCAAGGTAATTTCTGCGTGTTATAATTTCTGCTTCTTGCTTAGAGCAATTTAACAACTGTTTTATAATGAAGCTCGCTCGGTTTCAGTTTCATCGCGTTTATTAATTAATTATTAATTTGCCGAATCACAGATCAATCTGATCGCAGCTCCCCACTTTGTCGTCACTGCGTCGACGCTCGATAGAGAAGGTGAGCTACGGAGCTAGATTGTATGCTCTAATTATCAAATTGTTCTTATCTGTGCTTAATGGCAATAAATTACTGTTTGTAGACGGTCTTGCCTCGCTGCAGGCGTGTCTCGACGTGATCAAGAAAGCCATCGAGAAGAAGGGCGGCAAGTTCAACATCAAGGACGCTGTGAGTTACCAAGCGTTCAAATGCCCAAAATATTGCAAGTGACAGTCAATACGTCAGAGTTTAGTCGAAGCTGAATGTAGAGAAGCATTCGCTACAGGTCCGCGTCGTCTCCGACCTCGACGACGAGGAGATACGCAAGAAGATGGTGATGCTGGATATGGTCAGTTGGGGATAATCTGTGAGGGTGCAGAAGAAATCGCTAAGCAACCTATAATTGATGTTAAAGTTACCCAACAGGGACGAAATTGACCACCTTTGATACGTTGGAATTTAATAAAGTATGGTTGGGTGAGCACGATAGTGATATTAATATAGTCAGAAAATCAGTAATAGCCTCAGAAAGCGCCCTAGAAATATCAAGTGAATAAGGAAAAATTGCGCGAAAAGGCCACTGTTCAACTTTTGGCAATGTTCCAAGGATGTCCTCTCTCATTTTGCCACACTCTCTAACCAAAGAAATACCGTTGCCTGTGGATCAGTCTGGGCGTTGCGAGACTTTAACTTTGAACGATTCAGGGAGGAGATGATGAGGAGGAAGAAGAAAAGGAAGAAGAAAAGGAAGAAGAAGAGGAAGAAGAAGAGGAAGAAGAAGAGGAAGAAGAAGAGGAAGAAGAAGAGGAAGAAGTAGAGGAGAAGCCTCGCAGCGAACAACACGCGGAAACAGAAGCAATTATCGTTCGAAAGGTACGATAGGAGAGCAAAGAAGAAGAAAATGGGCTTGCAAATAATGAATAATACGTGGATCGTTACTAGAGGTGGCCGATGCCGACAATATCTCAATGGAATCTATAGATCCGAATCGTTCTACTGTTTTTTGCCAACATTCACATAGTACAGAAAATCAATTTGCTCACACCTTATATTTTAGCTCGTCGTGACGGCCACGATCAAGGGTCCAGAGAGAAAGGTACAATTCTTTCTTTCCATTGAAATTACGAAGTAAAGTCTACATTATGGTAGAAACCAGAATATCGCACAAAAAACCTTGATTTTTATCGTAGACGTCGCTTTCACCGTATTCGTTACCGTAATCAACATATTATCGATTAATCTCCACATTATTGATTTATTCTCTGTCATTTCCAGAAGGAGAAGGATGAGTCGGCCCTTCCTCATGATCCCCTTCTTCCCGATTCAGTGGTGAGTTCTGATGATGCAGCGATTCCAGGGGAAGGGATGGTACGAAATGCTTTATGCAACGAGAGAGCAAAAAGAACATCGCACAAAAAACCTTGATTTTTATCGTAGACGTCGCTTTCACCGTATTCGTTACCGTAATCAACATATTATCGATTAATCTCCACATTATTGATTGATTCTTTGTCATTTCCAGAAGGAGAAGGATGAGTCGGCCCTTCCTCATGATCCCCTTCTTCCCGATTCAGTGGTGAGTTCTGATGATGCAGCGATT
>LS507445.1:80730-99141 GCA_900490845.1 Pristionchus japonicus
GGCAAAGAATGCAGCGCCCCTACTCCCGAATCGATTGGAGTCGATTTACGGATTTTGTAAGATTATGCTAATGATGAAACATATTCCATCCGGAGCTACGGAGTGATTTCAAAAATCTGGAAATCTGCCAATCATCATCCCTCATGGAGCCGTGTCTACCGCCGGAATATCAGAGAAATCTATTTTTTCTCAATGCCAAGAAATAAAATATTAGTTCGATTTTCTCAGATAGTCTCTCATAAATCTTTCGAAAAGGCCATCATCGATTCTCAGGTTCCATTGCAGGAAAAATAGTATCATGGATAGCGCTTAGAGTTGGGTGCGATACCGCATCACAAGATAACGCTTGCCTAAACTTTAGAATAATAGACGAAACACGCACCTTCCACCTGGCCTCGACGACTCTTCTCCACTCCTTCAACGCTGCCTCAGCCTCGGGATGGCAACCGTTCAGAATGGCTTCACAAGCCTCCTTCACTTCTTCCAATCGAGGTCGTTCGGCTGCAAGTGCAGCACGAACTGAGCCAGCTGCAGCAAGACCGGTCGCAAGATCGGATGAGGGCGGGACTGCAAAGGATTAACATATCAAAGATTATCGCCAACTGAATCAATTTTTGTGAAGTAACTAAGTGAAGAGTTGATGACGCAGAGATCAAAAATTGGTTATTGGGACGTATAGGAACTCGCGTTAAGGAACCTTGAACCCCTAACATAACCCTAAAAAAATCAAGAACAGAGAATGAAGGTTCCTAAAAATCCCATCACCCAAAGATCAACAACCAAACGTACCCTCGAGTCTTCCTTCCATCTCCGTCAGCCACTCGAGCAGTCCGCGAGCCTGGAAATTTTCATGTTTCAACGATCGAACTTGAGCTCAAGGCTTCACTGCGAAGCGTGTAACAGCCTTCCCAGGAGAATTCGAGTATTATCCGTCACCTATCTGTCACTAAACTGATCACCTTGGCATCGCACTCCTTCGCTTCCTCCATTCCCCTCTCCAATTCCTCCATTCTTCTCTTCGCTTCCTCTTCCATCTCCTTCCATTTCTTCTCCAATCTTTGAGCCGCAGCAGAAATGGCCGGAGCCTCTTCGACACCCTCGACAACCAGGGACTCCGCCTGGAACAATGAAAGTTAGCAATAAACAAGCAATCAATGATCGATTACAGCTACAGTACCCTACCGTATCTCACTACCGTACCTTCTTCTTAATCGCGTCGAGAGTCTCGGCCTTCTTCCTTCTCGCCTCCTCGCGCTTCTTCTCTGCGTATACAAGCTCGGTCACCTGCAATCGTGATTCTCAATAGATAACAAGCCATTGGAGCATTGATCGAGCTTGACAATCACCGATTTGATAGCAGAAATATCGTACGAACAATCAACAATGCAAACGAACTTATTTAGGTAAAGCGGCGCTGAAACATGTCAAAGGAAAGCAAAAATCGTTTCGAAATTCAACCGACCGTATCGACATCTCCCCTGCATCCCTTCTCCTTTCTCTCTGCTCCTTCTTCCAATTCTCCATCTAGCCATTCTTCGAGATTGGCCAGCGCCTCCGTGAATGCACCGCCTGAATTGGAGGTTGCAATATTTCAGACTGAAGCAGTTTCCGCAGTATTTTTACACAATCAAATTACACACTTGCCGATCGAATTTTTTTTTGGATAGCCACTGAATTCTTAGCAAATTTTCGTGCTCGGCCACTCATTCAACACACCGTGCAGCTCAAGATTTCCCGGGGGGTTCATCATTCCAACCAAATTTTATATTCTATCCCAAGCGCAAAATGCTATCATTTCTCGTGCACCTTAACTCTTATGCAAAAGCCATGAGACCCAAGTTTCATAGGCTCCTCAATAACTCCCCCTCTCACCCTCGAGCAGCGCGCGCTCCGCCTCCGTCCAGCGGTAGTCCGCCGCCGCGACGACCGCCTCCCATCTGGAATGAAACAATCGATAACTGGCATTCTGTATTACTCTACCGTACCAACCAATCAATAAAGCTACCGTACCTCTCCCTGAACTCGCCGATCTCCTGCTCGATCTCCCTCCTTTCATGCTTCGGAGCGTGCTCCATCAGCGAAGCGCCGCGACGACGAGCCGCCTCGAATTGCGGTCGACGCGAGGCCACGTCAGCGACGGTGGTCTGCAATTTCAAACAATATCAGATTAAAATTAAAATAAACTCGACTCGACAGGCAAGTACCCTGACCAGACCGCGTGGATTTGCTTGCTCGATCGTTTTGCCACAAATGGAAGCTTTGCGTTGCATCGCTTGATCAAGTCTTTGTGTGCTTCTCGTTTTATCAATATCACCCAAGAACCAAATGGAATTATGTAATCTAGAGGGGACGGATGAATTACAACGTTTGTGAAACACAGGTAGATTCACGCCACATCGATTGGTAGTGCGTCTGTGCTTTGGTCGAGATACCAATGTGAGTACCTACACGATGAAAACAATGTTCTCCCCACCTTAGCCTCCTCCAGCGTCGCCCTCAGTCGATCGACGTGCGACGTCGTCGGCGGTGCGACGTCCGTCTTTCTGAAGGGCGATCGATTGATTAGTTAACTACCGTACCTCCATTATACAGTACCCCCCAATTTACCGTATCCTACCGTACCTCTTGATCTTATCGATCCATTCCTCGATCGCGGCCACACCCTCCAGCCACGCGCCCATCTGCTCTACCGCTGCGTCCAGTTGCTGGAAATGTATTGATTATTTTGTTGTATCGAATGAACGTACAAGTTATCGACACCCCATGTGCCTTTGCCTGATGAGCTACCGCTGAACCGCAAGATCGCGCAACATTGTTTTCTTGCTCATGAGTAGAGTGCGGAAAGCAAGAGTTGCTCCCCTCACTTCACACACTCTCTCACAGGTCAGAGTGGCGAAAGAGCGTTCAAAATGAGTGTTGCTTTACTCATGAACAGTGATCTCTCCCAACGGTCTACAACCCGGCGCTCCTAGAGTGCAGCACCTCACCTTGCTCCTCTCCTGCGCCCGTTGGACGAACTTGGCAATCCTTCCGTCCAGCGTCACCGTCTGGTTCTTGATGAAGATGGCGTCTTTGACGTCGCACGAAGCGCGAATCTGGCCGGCCAACGCTTTCGTGTCCAGGAACGAGGCTCGTCTGTGAAATTGGAACATGTAGACTATATTAGAAACCTAACGTTGTATGGGGAGCAGAAAGGAGTGTTCATTGAGCCACGCAGAAGCAACACTGACAAGTAGTCCCTGTGAAACATCGAGCATTCTCGCTCACTATGCACTGGCTAGCACGGTTTCGATCAATTGCAAATTATTGTGTCCATCAAGAGCCATGAATCAACACAGGCAGTAGCAACTCTATCAAGTAGTCCCTGTGAAACATCGAATATCCCTTTGGGCAACTCACCTCCTTTCAATCTCCTCCATCCTCTCCTCCTGCTCCCTTCGCTGTCCCTCCAACACTTCTGGCAATCTCGAGATCGGGCCTGCATCCGCCAGTGACTTCTCCGCTTCGGCCAGCCAACTTCTCAGGGTCACCTCAAATCGCAACGATTTTATCACATCATCTTGAGTTAAAAAATACAACAGTTCGTCTAGGGAAGAGAATGAAAAGATCAAAGATCAGCAAAATAAATTACCAATTCCGCATCCAACTGCTCCGCGCGCTCTGCGGCCGCTTCCAGCGTACGCTGACGCGTCGAGGCGAGGTCCTGTGATGAGGAATATTGTCCAATTCTATTTTCGCAATCTCAATAAATTATTCACATGTCCGAATATCAAATGCACATCGTCAACAACAAAACTTTGAGCATATAATTGCTGCATGAACCCTAAACGTTGAGCGCTACTTCTATAAAATATTAATCAACTAATTCCGTAAAAGGAAATTTCATAACTGGAGGTTTAGTTCCAGCCCTCTCTATCTACCGCAATTCAGTCACAAGGACATATTTTCCACCATTATTTAGCGCTATTCCCCCCCCCCCATTTTAGGCAAAATTTCATGCATTTCCTCCCTCATTATCTACTTGAACGTACCCTGATCCTGTCCCACTTCGCCTCCAGCGCCCCCCTGTTCCTGGCCAGCCAGCTGTCTCCTCCATCCGACTCCTCCACATTCGCAGCAGCTGCAGCTGCAGCCGCAGCAGCCCCGCTCAGGTACTTGCCAATGTCGAGGCCCGTCTCGTCGATCTGCATTTATTAAATAATTACTATATACAAATAAATATTTTTTTGAGCGAAACGACCTTCCACAAAAAGCAATGAGAAATCTTTGCGAGAACCTATCATGCCGCGCTGAAGCCCGACTCATCCGGTGGCAATCAAATGGAAAATGGTTCACGATTATCGCAAGTGTTTCATTGTTTCACTCTAGGGAATTTTCCTGTTTTTTTGGCCCACACCCCACAGCTTCAACCACATGTTAGAGGTAGAAATGAGCAATGGTAGGGAGAGGATACTCTATAGGAATAGGTTGGGACCAAAAAACAGGAAAGTAGTTTCATTACTACTCAATGTTCTCACCTGCGCCTTGATCGCCGCGAACTCGTCCATCTGCTCTGCCGCCGTGTCGGGCGCGCCCGGCAGCGGCCTCGACGACTCCAGCACCGCCAGCACCTGATAGGATAATAATAACAATAACAATAACAACAACAACAACAACAATACTAACAACAATAACAAAAACAACAACAACCGCACCTCGTCCGCCACGGCGTCCATCTCCTCGCCCACCGACTCGGCCTCCCAGCGAGACTACAATAAGGGAAATTGGAGGAATCGAATGTTTCACAGTCCAGATTTATTCGTGCTGTTACGTTTGTTCAAACACAATCGAGACACCGCAATTTGATAAGCCGTCGAGAGGGACATTTTCCTAAATACAAATTCAAATACTTCAAAAACAGTGCAGGCATTCCCATGTTTCAGGCGCCTTTCAAACACTGTCAATCACGTTCCGCACCAATACCAGCTTGGTTCCTTCATCAAAAATAAAAATAATTTCGAATACCTCTGACCAATACTATTGCACGTTTCATGTGTCTCGTACTTGACCCAATCGCCTCTAATGATCTTGCAGCTTTAACCAAGCTCCAATCCACTCACCTCCTCCTCCTCCCTCGCCTTCCCCTCCTCGAACTCCCTCATCGCCTCAGCTGCCTGCTCGTTGGCCGCGCGTCGCTCGTCCTCCTCCAGCAGTGATCGTTCAGTACCCTCGGCTTGGTCCTCCACTTCCTGAGATCAAAGATCAAAGATCAATCGGGCACCCAGACCCAAAACCCAAGTATCAACGGAATAAAAAATATGGAAAAAAATGATCCCGCACCTTCCATCTCGCCTCGACGACTCTTCTCCACTCCTTCAACGCTCCTTCAGCTTCGGGATGGCAACCATTGAGAATGGCTGCACAAGCCTCCTTCACTTCTTCCAATCGAGGGCGTTCGGCTGCAAGCGCTGCACGAACGGAGCCGGCTGCAGCTAGGCCGGTCGAGAGGTCGGACGAGGGCGGGACTGCAAGAATCAGAGATCAAAGATCAAAGATCAAGGTTGCACTCACCCTCGAGTCTCTCCTCCAGCTCCACCAGCCATCCGAGCAGTCCGTATACCTGAAGGATGTGCGTTTCAGCGACTTCATTTCTCTCCACACCGCATTCAAAGACCAAAATTGAACAGAATGAACCTAAATGTTTCCGAAATATTTGAGAACTTTTTGTACTTCAAACAAAAATAATAATGATAGGGATATTATACTCTGTGAATGCCTTGGCCAGATATCCGAGAAGTGCCAATATTTGCTGTTTCTCACCTGAGCATCGCACTCCTTCGCCTCTTCCATCGCTCTCTCCAACTCCTCCCTCCTCTTCGCCGCTTCATCCTCCATCACTGTCCACATTGCGACCAATCGGTCGGCTGCTGCAGCAACGGCCGGAGCTTCGTCCACTCCCGCAGCGGCCAGGGAACCTGCCTGGAATAAATCATCATACAGAGCGCAAATAAAGTACGGATTACTGTTCAATGTATAAAATCAAGAACTAAGATACCAAACAAACGCTTGGTTTGCAGTATTTGTGTTGCACAGTAATTATGCATGGCAAGCGCCTACAATAGATCCAGTTCAGTTAGGCTAGGCAAGATTCACAAATTTGCGCGCTCAACACACGTCATTTTGCAGAGCACCGTGGCTGAACTTCCATTCCCCAATCCGATACCACGCCCCATAGGATCACGCTAAAATCAATAATCGATTCCAATCACTCGCTACAGTACTCCTTTACCGTACCTTCCTCACGATCGCTCCGATCACCTCGTCCTTCGCCCGTCTCACTTCGTCGCACTGCTTCTCGGCCGCCCACAGCGCTGCTACCTGGAATTTATAAATAATTCGATTACTGTAGCTGTCGATCAATTATCGATCACCACCGCTGCTTCATATCCTCAATGTTTAAATCATTTTTAGCAAAAAAATGCTGGGTCACGATTTCGATAGTATAATCTAACATTTCTGCGGCATCAAAGCAACAATTGTTGCTAGTTGCCTTCCTTGAGAAAAAACAGGACAAATCAACAAAATAATGAGCACTGTTCGATTGGATGTCCACCGAAACAAGTATTTTATTGTATGCATTTCACTGACCGTATCGACATCTCCCCTGCATCCCTTCTCCTTCCTCACTGCTCCTTCATCCAATTCTCGATCGAGCCATTCCTCCAGATCAGCCAGGGCTTCCGTGAATGCACCGCCTGAAATAGTTCAGACATTTGGGAAAAAAGAACTAATTGACGGAGGACTATGAAACTGTTCAACAATAGATCAACAATTTCATGAAACTGCGAAAATCACTGACCACCAATCAAAAATAAACAAAAAAAAAGCTTTAGGCTGGATCTCTCTTGTCAGTTTCACCCTCCCCTCATATCCCCCCCCCCCCCACTCACCCTCCATCACCGCGCTCTCCGCCTGCGCACAGCTCGCGCTCGCGGCTGCCGCGACGGACTCCAGTCTGGAAAACTCGATTACCGTCTCAATACCGTACCTCTGCCCCAGTAACTATCGATTAGTGCGTCCCAATACCGTACCTCTCCCTCATCTGCCCAATCTTGCCCTCGAACGCGCTCCTCTCGTGACGGGGCGCGCGGTCCATCAGGGCGATGCCTCGCTGCCGCATCTGCTCGAATTCCAGGCGACGAGCCGAGATGTCGGCTACCGTAGCCTGCAAGGGGAATCCTGGTTGATCGGATACTGACTTTAATATTGAAGTAAATCACGTAAGCAACCATGCATATGAGATGCCAGCTTCACGTTTCAACAACCAAACTTATCGACGTAATGTAATGACATTTGAAATTCTTTTGAAAAAACCAAACCTGTGCCTGCTCCAGCGCGCCCGCCAGACGATCAGCGTCCAATGAAGCCGGAGGGAGAGCCGCCGTCTTTCTGCGATCGATCGATTAGTTACAGCTACGGTACGCTACCGTATCATCCGATCACCTCAATCGATCGATCGATACAGTACCCCACCGTACCTCTCCATCTCATTCATCCACTCCTCTAGGGCGGTCACGTCGTACAGCCACGTCGCCGTCTCCTCGGTGGCCGCGTCCAATTGCTTGAAACGGAATTGTATTATTATTGGTAAAGAAGATCTTGCTAGAATCGAATCAAGGCCAGTGGTGTGTGCGACCCCCGAACCTCGGGACCTTGCGGGGGTACATGTCGGGGTTTTTGCGGGGGTACAAAATTCCATTTTTAATATTATTTCCAAAGCTTCGCTTTGGATTTGATAAAGTTCAGGCTTTTGGCTATGTTTTAGTGTTTTTACGCATTACTCTAAAACGACTCATTTTTAACATAAGGGTACCCCCCTATGTAATTTTCTCGTGACAGTGGTCTAAAAATCGCATAAGGAGGGACTCTTATATGCTAAAATTGACCCGGCGTCACTTTGCTGTCGGCCACCTATAGCCGCGGGATGATACTTGTTCACGATAGGAGGGGAGGGGGGAGGCAAGGGAGGAGAGGGGGGGGGGCGAAACCCGGCGCATCTAGAGTACGCCTTTCCTGCAAGGTCGCCCCCGACATTCGTCTGGCTCGTCGTGCCGACCCCGATAATTTTTGAACCTACAATCATGTAATAATCTACCCCTTCCCACCCCTGGTATAGCCATAATTCATCAACATTTCAGGATTCAAGCAATCAGCTAGCCGAGCCTTCCAGCCGCCCACGCATTCATATATTGTATATTCATGGTTGTGCGATAAAGTTGTTTATGTGCTCCTTGTGCTCAATGCGCTCAAGTTAGTTACATACTCAGAAAATGGAACAAAAGGAAGTAGAGATCTCTAGAAGCATCGATTATTTGGAATCGAGGAAAGATAGAAGGGAGAAAATTAACAAAAAGGCAAGGAAGATTGGTGTTCAATGCGTGGAAGGAGTGGAGACGCCAGAGAAAAGAAGAGACACGCGAAATAGCATGCGAAAAGGCGAGAGCGAGAAGTCAGAGAAAAAGCGAAATAGTGCGCGCAACAGAGAGAGTGGCAGACGACGAAAGTAATTTTTGCTCATCATGCTGTCCATTGCGATTTCATGTTCAAGCGATAAAAATCGGGGTTATGTCGAGTTTCGCACGACTATTGAGAGCAGAATAATGCATACAATACATCGCATATTACGAATCTGAAACCATGAAACCGCTTTGGCGTCTCTTCCCTCACGTTTGCCCCAATATCTTGATATTGAGAAAAAATTATCGATTTTCGCGGTTATAGCACTCATTTTCTCATCGAGACCGTCATTTCAAAAAAAAAATTGATGAAAAAGAGTAAGTTTGAAGCCCGGAATGACTAGTACCGAAAACCACAAGAACTTTGCATTTTCGAAAACAAGCGTTCGGGACCTTTTCGGGAAGGCTCGCCATTTGAGTAAAAGGGCATCTTTTGACATTCGGTTTGCTGTGGTCGACTAATTTTGCTATGCTCCATCAATGTATAACCCCGATTTTCCCAATTTTTATCATTTGAAAATGAAATCGCGATGGACAGCATGGAGAGCGAAAATTACTCTCGTCGTCTGCCACTCTCTCTTTTGCGCGCACTATCTCGCTTTTTCTCTGACTTCTCGCTCTCGCCTTTTCGCATGCTATTTCGCGTCTCTCTTCTTTTCTCTGGCGTCTCCACTCCTTCCACGCATTGAACACCAATCTTCCTTGCCTTTTTGTTTATTTTCTCCCTTCTTTTGCTATATCTTTCCTCGCTTCCAAATAATCGATGCTTCTAGAGATCTCTACCTCTTTTTGTTTTTTCTTCCTTTTCTTCTAATTTTTGTGTATGTAACTAACTTTAGCGCAGTGAGCACAAGGGGATAAACAACTTTATCACATAACGAGAAATATACATTCTATGAATGAGTGGGTGGCTGGAGGGCTCGACTCGCCCAGTGATTGAATCCTGAAATGTTGATGAATTATGGCTATACCAGTGGTGGGAAGGGGTAGATTGTCGGTTACGTGATTCATGTCATCGATTTACTGGGTAAGGGGAAGGGGCGGGGGTGGTTCGACTCGGTTGATACCTGGAAGTTCGATAAATTGCGGCTATACAAGGGGTCGGAGGGGGTCGATTGCGGGGGTACACCCGAATTTTCGGGAGGTCGCTCTACTCTGATCAAGGCCTTCACTGAAACTTGAAGTGATCCCCGCTTCACACCAATTCAACCGGACAAATACAAAAATGCATTTGTTTTGGAACAACTGGACAATTGGCTGGAATTGGATCGAAGCCTCGACTGTTACAAAAGAGTTCACAGTGCACCACTAACTTTCCTAGAAAGTTTTCTCAAAAAATCGAATGAACCCCTCACCTCGCTTCTCTCCTGCACTCCCTGAATGAGCGCCGCCAGTCTGTTCTCGAGCTCCGCAGCGCGATTATCCACGAGAGATTTCGTCTCCATGAAGGCTGCTCGCCTGCAATTATTGCACATTCAGAGGTAATAAGACAAGGACAGCGAAAAATCAAAACAAACAGTAGCTGTCTTGACAAGTAATCAGTGTGAAACAAGGGTTAACGTGCCTCCTCTCGATCTCCTCAATCCTCTCCTCTTGCTCCACCATCTGTCCCTCCAATACTTCAGGCAATCTCGAGATCGGACCAGCAACGGCCAGCGATTTCTCCGCTTCGTCCAGCCAACTTGAGAAATCCATCTGAACAAGGATGATAATTGGTGGATTACGTATAGAAAAGATCTCGTCACTGTCAACTTTACAATTAATTTGAAAAGTGGCAGCTATTTGATGATGATTGAGAGTACCGTAGAACGGATAAAGATCAAAGATCAACTCACCAATTCTCCCTCCACCTTCGCCTTCCCCTCTGCAGCTGCTACCAGCTTGCGCTCACGCGTCGAGGCGAGGTCCTGCAGCGATTAATTGATTTTTGGGGATACGAGGTCCGTGCAGATTAGATACCCTTATTTCCTAGTTAGATGATCCGGCCACGAAACCGCTATGCACGATCCCTCGATTCTTTGCAATCTCACATTCACAACAGCACAGGACCGACGCAGCGATCCTACTATGAGCCGTCAATCAAACGCCACAGTCAAAAGTGTGAGAAGATACGTCAAGCGTGCAAAGGAAAGCCAAGTGCTACACTTTCACCAAACCCACTTATTGTTAGGTTAAACAATATTTCACCCAATTAAACTCATTTAAGGCTAAACCAGTCCTAGTACTGTTAATTTCCTCCAACCTCACCTTGATTCTGTCCCATTTCGCCTCCAGCTCCGCCCGATCCACTCCGATCACCGCGCCCGCCTCCTGCTCCCTCTTCATCCGCGCCAGGAACGCCTCCATGGCTGGACGGTTCTGATCGATCTGTAACAATTTTTTTATTGTCTGAGGGAACATCGCGGAATTGCAATGGATAGATTTCCCAATATTTCAATTGTCGATGAAGCGCAAAAGAATCCTTGTGAAAATGTCACCCCAATAATCTCCAGGCTTTGCTGGTCATAAGTAATTATGAAGATAGAAAACTCCGCACCTCGCCCTTCATCTCCCTCCACTCCTCCATCTTCCCACTCGCAGTTTTCTCTCCTTCAGCAAGGGCCGCTCCTTCTTCCCACTTTCCTTCTCTTCCATCCATCCCATCGACTCCTCCCCCTCTGCCCGCCTGCTCGCCGCTTCGGTTGTTCTCCTTGAGTCCTCCCCTTCCCGTCTCATCAGTGAGTACAGCCAGCACGCCGTCCGCCCACTCGCGCAGCTGCTCGCCCTCGACGATAGAAGCGATGTAGCGAGACTGCAAGGGGAGGAAGGTAAGGTTTAGACTAGAGAGCCTCTTTATACTGCACAACATCCCGTTGGACAGGTAGAGGAAAATTGTGCAAGAATAGATTTTTTAGATCACGAAAAACCTGCCGAGTCTACTAAAAGGCTCAATAGCCAACGTCTTTTAGAGATCGGACGAAGCGCAAAAATCACACGTAAATCGTCAGAACTACATTCTTGACCAACCTCATCCGACTTCTGTCCCTGCCTTTGCTGCTCTCCTCTCAGTGCCTCTTCCGTCGCTGCAGCTAGCTCCTCCACTTCCTTTAAGTCAAAGAGATGAAACTGCACTTTGCAAAGGATCAAGCCACTTCTGGCAAAACAATTGAACACCCCTCAAGACCCCGTCCTCAACGCACCTTCCACCTCGCCTCGACGACTCTTCTCCACTCCTTCAACGCTGCTTCCGCCTCGGGATGACAACCATTGAGAATGGCTGCACAAGCCTCCTTCACTTCTTCCAATCGAGGTCGTTCGGCTGCGAGTGCTGCACGAACTGAGCCTGCTGCAGCCAGGCCGGTCGAGAGGTCCGACGAGGGCGGGACTGGAATCAAATCGATGATGAAACGTGAAGGCCATCTGGGGATACTTTGTCAAAGACTAAGAGAAACCAAATATTGATGGTCAAAGATCAAAGATCAAACGGACCCTCGAGTTTTCCCTCCAGTTCCACGAGCCATTCGAGCACTCCGTATACCTGCAGTTTGCGAGTTTCAAAGATAATATTATATCGCAAAAATTGAGTTCCTATCTGATTTTACAGGAGAATTTACTTTTAAAAAAGCTTCAGTTCACCTTTCCATCGCAATCCTTCGCTTCTTCCATTCCCCTCTCCAATTCCTCCATTCTTCTCTTCCCTTCATCGTCCATCTCCTTCCACTTCTTCTCCAATCTTATAACTGCATCAGAAATGGCCGGAGCCTCTTCAACTCCCTCGGCAACCAGGGAATCCACCTGAAAATGGAGAACCGCTTGTTCCTGAAGCCATACATCAACTTTTAACAGTGTTGTGAACAAAGAACTAGAATGCTAGTCAATCTATATCCTCCATCAGCTACAGTACTCTCCCTTCTCTACCGTACCTTCTTCCTGATCACTTCAATCGATTCAGCCTTCTCCCTCCTCGCCTCTTCCAGCGCCTTCTCTACTGACAGTAGCTTGTCTACCTGTAATTATAAGGAAATTGTAATTTGAAGTGACAATGCGATGAAAAATGTAGTGACATGTTGCCCTATATGACGCGCTGTTACAGCAACCAGACGGGACGTTACATTAAAATTCCAACCAATCGAATCAATCGATTACAACGTTGCAAAGCAAGCATACGTTGCTGAAAGTAGGCATTACTGACCGTATCGACATCTCCCCTGCATCCCTTCTCCTTTCTCACTGCTCCTTCCTTCAATTCTTCATCTAGCCATCTCTCGAGATTGGCCAGGCCCTCCGTGAATGCACCGCCTGAATAATTAATTATCTTTGCTATTTGCTAACGAGTTCGTTGATCGTACTAGATATGCGAAACCAAAGAGCAGGTATACTACACATGGAACTTGATACTAGCTGAATTTCAGAATCACACAAATAGATCTTGACATGCCCATCGCGAAACTATTGCTTCCATTACGCACTAAACTGCTATGAAAGACTCATTAAACACAAGATTCATGATATCGCCAAATCCACTCACCCTCCACCACCGCCTTCTCGACCTCGGCGCAGCGCGAGTCCGCCGCCGCCGACACCGACTCCCACCTGGAAATGGATCATACGGTATTGCTCTACCGTATCATCCAATCAATAACTACCGTACCTCTTTCTCATCTCCTCAATCTTCCGCTCGAATTCCCGCTTCTCGCTCTTCGGGGCGGCCTCCAGGAGGGCGAGAGCGCGCTTGCGCGTCTGCTCGAACTTGACGCGACGAGAGGAGATTGCCGACGCCGTCGCCTGTGATGAGATAAGTAGACGTCGAAATTTGATAGTTGCAAAAGAAAAGCATCAATTGGAGGAACTAATTGTAAGCAGAATCGGTGAATCAGGTCCTGATTCATCCTGATTATCAGGATGAAAGCAGCACGAATTGTTTGAGTTTCATGGCCTACACTTCAACGAGTCATCAATGGCAAAGCTCTCCACCTTTGCCTCCTCCAGTGCACTCCGCAGACGACCGACATCCATCGTCATCCGGACGGTCACTTCGGGCTTTCTGCAATCGATCGATCGATTGAGTACCGTAATCCCCTGACAACTACAGTACCCCTCCTCCCTACCGTACCTCTTGATCTTGTTCATGGCTCCTCTCAATCGATCGATTAGTTAAGTATTACTACAGTACCCCTACAGTACCTTTTGATCATTTTAAATGGCTCATCTCAATCGATCGATTAGTTACTACTACACTATTACAGTACAACTACAGTACTCCTCCTCCCTACCGTACCTCTCCATCTCATCCATCCAGCCCTCGAGCGCGGTCACTCCGTCCTGCCACGCGGCAGTCTCCGCTGCGGCCGAGTCCAATTGCTGGAATAGATGTATTTGTTCTCGTTTCCATCGCTGGCAAAAATTGAATCGAATCGAATCTACCCTCAAGTACGCACTGCGAAACGCCACTGTTCGCAGAGTTTGAAGTGATATTTATTTTGTTTCTTTGGAGAACAGAACAGCGATATTGAACTCTCCACTCAACTCCAACCTAATGTACGCACTACGAAACCTCACTCTGCTCATGTTGGACACTATTGCGAGTCCACTCCATCAGGATTCGCGCAAGCCTATTTTAGACATCAAAAGACCACATCATCCACCCCCCACCTCGCTTCTCTCCTGTGCTGCGACGGTCAGTCGACGCAGCCGCTCCTCCGCCGTCTGATTCTCCATGATGACCGAGTTTTCGGCGGCGCACGAAGCGCGAATCTCGCTCATTATCGATATCGTCGATGAGAAGGCAGCTCGTCTGACAAAATCACAAGTAATTATTTTCGCTTCATTTCGACTATCCAATCACCTTCAGTTGAATCAACCGTCTCAAGTAATAATTATGAAACATCAAACTTTATCTGATATCAACATTTGTCGCCAAATTTACTACCGTACTTCCACCTTCTTGATCACTGATGCTTCGATTAGCTCACCTCCGTTCAATCTCCTCGACCAGTTCGCTCTGCTCCCTTCGCTGCGTCTCCTGCCCATCCGACAGTCTCGAGATCGGGCCGGCACCAGCCAGCGACATCTCCGCCACGGAGAGCCACGATAGGAGAGAGGCCTGAAGTAGGAACGATAGAGCGTGAATTACTGCTGGTAGAAAAATTGAACAATCACCAGTGTGTTTCGCAAGCAACAGGATATTGATGATAATAGATGGGAACGAAGCAAAGATCAAAGATCAACTGACCAATTCGCCTTCCACCTCCGCCTTTCTCGCCGCAGATGCCTCCAGCGAGCGCTGACGCGTTGAGACGAGGAGCTGAGGATGTGTATTTGATTTTTTGGAACTTCTTGGATATCTGGCCCAGAAAGACATCTCGCATTGGCAAAACGAGGTGGGAAATGAGAGTGGAAGGGATAGAATATTCTGTGAGCGAATGCTGGTCCAGATATTTTTAGAGCTACCATCACGCACACGACCACTGCATCTAATATCCAGCGACTTTATGTTGCCTATGAAGCCGGAACATTCAAAAGCTTGTGCTCTCTGCCAACTTGTTTCCCGGCATTAATTCGCGATGGAATAGTCAAAACGAAAAATGGAATACTGGAATTCATGAAAGGCACAATGGAGCAGCTCCACTACTTGCGACGACTATGAAACCGCAGTGTGGACCACTGCAACAACTCAATCCCACCAACATTTCGGTACCCCACGACAAAAATGTATAATCTCACCGTGATTCTCCTCCACTGCTCCGTCAGCTCCGCCGCGGCCATCGCCTGGTTCTCGCCCGTCTCTCCGCCCAGCACCAGCAGGAAGGCCTCGAAGGAGGCGCGCGTGAGCTCGATCTGAAAATTATGGTGATTATTTTGCTACTTCTATGAATTCTACTTATCAAACGCAAACGTTCCCGTTGTCTCTTTGTTGTGCATGTGAAGCACAAGACATCTCTATAAACTCGCATGTCTAGGAAACCCAACCGGTTCAACTGATACGACAACGATGTTCTCACTTCCGCCATCACCACACACCGTTGCCTCACTGTCACCCGTTAACGGTTTCTTTCCCCCTGTGGAACGTCAAAAAAAACGAAAGATGCTTCTAATGAATCTAAAAACCATTATCTCACCTCCGTCATCACGACCGCCACCTCTTCCGTCTCCCTCTTCACGGTCGCCTCTACTCCTCCCTCTCCACTGCTCGTCTCGATCCGCGCCAGACCTGCCTCCCTCACTCCTCCCTCTGCTAAGCTCGCGCACTCCAGCCGCGCCAGCACGCGCGCCGCCCACGCGGTCCAGCGCGCCACCTCGTCATCGCTCACCGCCGAGGGAGCCTGCGAATTGGGAAGATCAAGTTGAGAAGGTTGGTCGTTTCGTTTGCTTTTAAGTTAACGAATTTTTTTTTAAATCTTTGATTAATGATAGCCGCTAGACTAGTAATTCATTTCCACCGAGCCTTCACAAAAGTTTGTTTGCAAGAAGTGCACGAGATGCTTACTGTTACATTAAATTTCAAGCAGCAAGTCACCCGCACACTTCTCGCCGCGCAACTATGGTAAAAATCTAAAACATTTCTACTGCTGATTGGCATATGGTGCTTACGTACTCGATAAAATGAACTATGAAAAAATGAAGTTTGCATGACTGCAAACATTACATCCGTAATCTTCCATTTTTATCCCCGCCGTCTGCTACCGTAATCTACCGTACCTTGGTCGTCTCCGGGAGGTTCGGCAGGGCCTGGTAGATCGTTGAGACGTACGTGATTATCGACTTCTCGTCCGGCGCGTCGCGGTCCACGTCCTCCGGGTCGAGCAGTCTGCGATAGCCAGATATTACGGTATGTAAGGTTACTGTACTCGATTATCGATCAGGGAAATTATTTTACAATCCTCCGGATCCAGCAGTCTGCGATAGGCAAAGGGTTGATTACGGTATCTATTATCGACTACCGGCGGGGAAACCAGCTTTGTTCGAGCTGGGGAACAAGCTAATACCCTAGTTCAAGATATGCCCACTACAAAACGAGAAGTGGCAGGTGGGCATCCTGTAGGCTTCGCCCCCTGGCCTGAGATGGCGGAGTCAAGGGGGCGGGGCTTGGTTGCCAACTAGGAAAGTTTTTTTTTCAAAATGATTCCTCACTTGTCCACATCGAATTCCCTCTTCGCGACCTCGAAGGCGTTCTCGAGTCGCTCGCGGTTGGTCATCGACGACCCGTTGACCTGCAAGATTAATTAATTAATTAAATAGATTTTAAAGCGTGACAGATTAAGTCATGGCGCTTCCTTGTTGTGTAGTCTCTCATAGATCGTTCATAGATCGGGAGGAAACTCATAGATCGTGAGGAAACTAATAGTGTCCTATACTCGTTCAACTACAAACTCACACAAGGCACTTCTCGCGTTCACAATGTCCTTATGAATAATGACACTTCTCGTATTCAACAGTATCGAAACTTGTTATGCAGATACCAATACGTTTCAAGTCATACTTTGATCATATACCGTACCAGCTCCCAATCGATGGCTTAAAGAGTGCGTGGCGCAGGATATTTGAGTCTACCTCCACACAGTGTGCTGACCTCCTACCGTATGATCTCTATTCCTACCGTATTCTGACAACTACCGTACCATCTCCCAATCGATGGCACTCGGGCGCGCCCGGTGCAGGATGGCGGAGAACGCGCGGCCGTCGCGCCACGACGTCGTGAAGTTGGCGACGCGCACGCGCGCGTACCCCTCCGTCGCCTGAATGAGTAATTAATTAAATATCTCAAGATTAATAAATTAGTTTAATTAATTAATTCAAGGTTCATATATTCAAGATTTAGCGGGATGTTCTCCGGTAAACTGAATTCAGCGAAAAGTGCAGTACACGGGACAAATATAACAGAGTCGATATTTCCAAGTTTCACCCGCAGTTCAGAAAGGCAAACGCTTGCTAGATTCAGTACTAGTCGCACAGCCTTTCCACAACACAAAAGTTAAACGTCTTCGCTCGAATCCTCGCCAGCTCACTATCGGGTCTGCCCAGTAATCAATAACACTACCGTACTCGCCCCAGTTACCGTACCCTCTGGTTCCATGCGAGCAGCGCCTCCTTCGCCGATCTTCCCTCGAGTGCTTCAAGCTGGAAAATCAAAAGTCAATAACCATCGTACCCCGGAAGACAGCTACCGTAACCACCGCACTCACCGTAGTGTTCATGCTCGCGTTGAGCTGCGAGACGGTGCCTCCATCTCCTCCTCCACTTGCAGCCCCTGCAGCCGCCCTCACAGCAGCTGCAGTTTGAGCGTCGGCGCGCTGGCGATGCTTGATGAATGAGACCTGCGGATGTCTTAGTATATCACTGAAACCAAGGATATTAAGGGTAGAAATATCTCAATATCGCAATAAATACCCCCAATGACTGGTACGGTCAACAGATGTTCTATTCACTCCTCTGCAACCCAGAACTAGCACCAATTGGATTGAACATGCATACTTGGAAGTTGAGAATGATGGTCCAGATGAGGCCGAGGGTCAGCTTGCCGTTGCCCTCCACGATGTCCTCGGGACGAATATTGACCAGTCGAATCTGCAATTCGCATTGCAATGACTAGTCATACTGTCGTTGTTTGTGCACTTGTAGTATTTGTGCGTTAGAGATTGTACTGGATAACATGCGCTCGGATTTTTCAGTTATCAACTCAGTCCTAAATGGTCAAAAATTATATGCGAGAAACCGTAGGAATTCGCGCAACGCTTTCGATAGGTAAGTGGAGGGTGTCACATCATTTTTAGTGATACGTAAGACATCATAGAAAATCTATCAGCACTCGACCATGCATTTTACTTCATTAATCTCCTACTAGTACGCAAAAGTTATAAATAATATGACCGAAATCGCTCACATTCTTCATCTTGAGCCAGTCGAGACTGTATTTGATGTTCTGCACCCGATGGAAGTG
>LS507445.1:100213-119186 GCA_900490845.1 Pristionchus japonicus
TAGGTAAGTGGAGGGTGTCACATCATTTTTAGTGATACGTAAGACATCATAGAAAATCTATCAGCACTCGACCATGCATTTTACTTCATTAATCTCCTACTAGTACGCAAAAGTTATAAATAATATGACCGAAATCGCTCACATTCTTCATCTTGAGCCAGTCGAGACTGTATTTGATGTTCTGCACCCGATGGAAGTGAGTGCGTCCATTCTCGCGTAGCTGAAAAGGAATATAATTAGTACGCCCTTATTACTGATAAATTGTCCTATAGCGAAAATACAGAAGAAAACTTTACTATTGTTGGAGAGAACTACTGAATTAAACCAATCCGCCTATCACGAAACCACCAGGTCTTCCAAACTGTTGAGCACGGCGAAACCGCAAATTCTATGTTTCAGACAACGAGAAAAACGGCAACAAAACGCACCAGATCCTCCGCACTGAGCACTTCGAGCAGCGAGATGAGGTTGTGGCCGTCCCTCAGATCGACGAAGAGGTCCTCCACGGTGCGAGACACCTGCCAATTAGGCTAATTAATTAATTAATTAATATATGATAATTGGTATCATTGGCTTGATCACGTCAAAGCATGGTGGCAGAATACTTTACCACAACAAAAAGCTGTACCTTTCTGAGGTGCTTGTTGACCCACTTGGTGAAGGTCTTCTTTTGTATCAGATCGCGCTCATCTGAAAGGAAGAGATTCAACCATGCAAAATAATCAAGATCCACCGTCAATAGAACTCAACCGACAGTAACTGGGCGCTTGTTCGCCACATGTTGGATGCGATTTATGCAAATGCGCTAGTGTTCGGAACCATCGTCAATCAAGCAGCCCAAGCGCATTGAACCAAACAAAAATGCGTCAAGAGTAGCTTAGAAAGGTTTGAGTTACTACTAATATCGAGATAGGAGGTGAAAAGTGATACTTTGTTGTGCAATAGGAAGGCAAAAGAGGCTTATTGTTAGCAAGGTGAAATGAAACCTTTGTGGCGTTTGCTGTTGTTCTCATAGTACTCCAGATGCTCGAGTTCCGCATTGTCCACGTTGCACGTCTTGGAAGCCATCAAATAGCATGCAGACTGGAAAGATCGAGTACGCAATGACAAAAATTACGAAACAAATCAGCAACGTGAGTACAGGCGGAATGAGCTTTCGGGAGCCGTTGCGAGCGGTTTATCGTGACGAACGTTCAATAAAAACATCCATCGGACACCATTTGACCAAATAAACGAGAAATCGAACAAAGAAACACGGAAATGAAGCAGCGAAACGATCAATACACCTTCCTCAAGATTTGCCAAGGTTACCTAGCGAGTCCTACACGGAATATTCAAATTTTAAAATTGGCGCAATAATATCTGTATACGGTATCACGAAATTAGTATTGATCAAACTGAATTCACTCAATTCGTGATATCGTCACGTTATTTTCGCTGATTTATTTGTTATCACTTTAGTGTCGTCGTGCTCCAAGGTCACGATTGCATGTATTTCTCACACCTTCCCTTTCCTTCCCTTGCATAGAACAGTGTCCAAATGTACGTGATTTATTAGCACTCTTCTGAACATTATTAGCGGGAGTGATGTGTCTAGCAAAGAGGAAACTCGTGCCAATACAATACACAATCTAATTAGGGGATACTGTAGAAACTCAATAATCGATAATCACAGGAAGAATGTCAAGAAAACGAAATTGAAATTATTAGATGCACGCTTATTACTATTATTCACCAAAGTTCTCGTTACACCAACAGCTAGTAAGTAGGTTCTGGGATATGATCGACAATGTATTGGGTAAACTTCGAGATATCGACCGATCAGAGGCGCAATTTAGTCCCTAGCGGTGTGAGGAGTCCTCTAGAGAATTCAATCGCGCCCTACCACTATCGATAATCAAAGGGTTTCAAATTCATAATGGAGTACTGTATACTATTGATCGAAATGGTTTGCAGTATAGACCAAAACGGTGTGAGGATTCCGCTAAGGCACTACATTGAATCCTATTGCAATCGGCAAACACTTGAACTGGAAATAATACGATAGACAATGATAATCGATAAGAAAATAACACATACAATAATCTTCTAAACATGAGCAACAATAATAAATACTCGACATCTGAAACAAAACACTGGGATAAGGAAACAACTACACTCAACTACTGCAACTTCGAAGCGGGATGATCGGTGAGGAGCAATCAATCGCTAAGAGTTACTGTAGACTGTTTGATATTGGGTTACTGTAGATCTACTTCTGGCTTCTGGCTGAGGGCGGGTTGTACCTCTGACCCTTTCTGGATCTCAACGAGGGAATTCTCGTCGGTCGTTCAGATTCGGATACTTCAGAAGCAGCTCGTGAGGAGGGTCGAGACGAGTCTGAAAACGAGGTAGCTCAGTCAGGATTGCATCATCTCTAGGTCATAATCGATGAATTTGCTATGACCTACCGAGCAACTCCTGCGAATCCGCTCGCTCCCTCGCGAATCGATTCTCACCGTACATCGGAACACTTCGCTTTTCGGTCTTCTCTCGAATCTGCAAATCAATCAGTTATCGATTGAACTATCGTATCCCTGATGAATAGCTACCGTACCCCCTTTGCGGGTCCCTGCGTGCCACTGTGCGCGAACGGCTTGAGTACGGTAACGGATTCCCGAGGAGAAGAGTGGGAATGACCGTGGTGAGAGGCTGAGGAGGTGCTAGGCGATCCTGCAGAGAAGATTACCGTAATCGAGTCAGTTATCGATTGTCTATCGTTGTGCACTTACCGTAATCCTCCTTCGCATGGTGCATCTTGGTGAATTCGTACATCTTATCGGCGGCATGCGCTGGTCTGACATCATCGTAGAAGCGCTGGTAGATCGACGTGTTGGTACGGTCTGCAATTATCGATTGATATTTGTAAAAGCTCAGTTTCCGATGCGAACGGGTGGTGCATCTACCGTACCTCTGGCCTTGCAGGGATCATGCTTGTCGAGGAACTCATCCAGCGGCTCCCATCCTCCGCCGACTCTTACCATCACCGTCGTGTGCAGGATTCGCACCATTCGACGGATTTGCTGGTCACCAAACTGCAACAATCGATATTATTGAGCGTTACGGTATCTGGGCTACAATACCCAATCTGACAAATCTGAATCTACATTGATACAGTACAGACTGCAATCTAGCATGACACAACTCATAGAACAGGGCGGGAATCGGGAACTGAAATCTATCGATCCGGCCAATCGATCGATAATCTGGCACACACCACACACGACAATCTACCGTATACCTTCCTCCTCGTGTCAGGAGAGGAGTTAGTAAGCACTCCCTCGAGAGCCTCGCCACTGGTCAGACTCGAAGTCGAGAACCAGGACAGGGGGAACTGTTAGATAGATCGGATATTGATTGACAGAGGGATTAGGCGATAGTAGGGTGAGAAAGCTAGCTATTTCTTGAAAAAAAAGTAGTCGTATCTCACCCTGTAAGTCTGCAGCACACCTCCATCAGACTTGGGCTGTGCCTGCAATCGATGAATCAATATTGACAATTAGATTCCGTGACCAATCAACACTACCGTAACCCTACCGTACCTTTCCAGGCGCGTCTTCCTCATGATCGATTCGGAACTTGTGCTGGCAGCTGCACTGATCTCTTCTCCTCGTCATTTCCTTCTTGATCATTTGCTTCTGCTCTTCGGGTGATCGGGGAGGCGCGTTCTGCAAAGAATATTGATTTTTCAGCCTGATACCGTATCCTACAGTGTCCAAGATAGTACGGTACCTTCTTGTTTCCGATCTTGAGCGAGTTGATGAACTCCTTCGCATTTATCATTCCATCGCCCTTGTCGAATTTGTCAGCAACCTTGGCCATTTCGAGACGGGACGTGGGGAATTCTAAAAACGGTGAGCATTCAGACTTCAAAAATGAAAGATCAAAGATCAATCTCTCACTTGACGCAAGAATGGCATCGATGAACGGTTCTCTTGGCACACTGCCAGTGCTGGATCGATCCAGGCGTCTGCAAATGGATACTGTAGCTTCATCAATCAATAACTACCGTATCCTCTACCGTACCTGAACAGGTCGTTCACTCTGGCCTTTCCATGGTCATTCCACTCCACGTAGCGGTCCTGCAACGATTCAGTTACCGTATAACGATTATTCAGATAGTTATCGATCAATCTGAATACCGTACCCTCCAATCATCGAACTTCCATCCTTCCAGTCTCTTCAACTCCTCCTGCAGTGCTCGGTCCTTCTCAAGCTGTGCTGCATGACCGATCGAATCTCCCCAGAGACGTCGCCACTTGTCCGCCAGAGCATCGGCCACGCGGTCTCTGTAGAAAATGTCATGAAGTTAGGAACGTTTGCAGAGACGCCGCAAGCAACTAACCTCTCTCCATCCTTCCTCCTTCCCTTCGTGAGAGCATCAACATCTGCCTGTCTCTCCTTCAGCTCCTTCTCGAATTCCTCGTGAGCCCTGACTCGCTCCTCAGCTTCTTCGACGGATGTGGGCGCGGATTGCATCGATGCCTGAAGGAAGGATAATGATTACGGATGTCAGAATTAAGAATGGCTTTTTTCATTTTCCACACTCTCAAACCGTTCAGACAGGCGAGAGAGTGTGTGAAATGAGTAGAGTCATTCTTCATTCTGACAACCCTAATAATGATGAGTCAGTGCAAATGTAACAGCTCATGCACCTAACTGAAAATACGTTTTCTGCATCGAACTGCATTTCAGAAGGTAAGAGTCGAACTCATCAACTCACCTCATCCAACTCCATTCTCTTGCTCTCCACGAACTCGTTCATCTCGTGCAGCGCAGCTTCTCTCGCTCTCTGTTTCTCCTCTTCGTCCCTCATCGAATCCTCCTTAGCTGCAGCTCGGTCTTCCACTTCCTGCAAAGATCAAAGATCAAGGATCAAACTACAAACTTGGCAAGTCCATAAGATCAAAGATCAATTTATCACCTTCCATCTCGCCGCAACCACTCTCTTCCATTCCTTGAGTGCAGGCTCTGCATCGGGATGACATCCGTCCAGAATGGCTGCACAAGCTTCCTTCACTTCTTCCAATCGAGGTCGTTCGGCTGCAAGCGCCGCACGGACGGATCCAGCTGCAGCAAGACCGGTCGCAAGATCAGCGGTTGGAGGTACTGAAATCAATTTTTTCATCCGCTCTCCTTCTGTGGAAGTTGCAATACAGTACAATACAGTAAGATGCTGAATGCAGGATGGTCAGAGGTCAAAGATCAACTCGTATTATACCTTTGAGACGTCCCTCCACCTCCGCAAGCCAATCAAGAAGTCCGTGAACCTGGAATAGTGAAATAGGGTGCGAATTGGTCATCCTAAGCTTCAGAGTTTGCTACAATCGTTACTGAATCTCACAGATCTGAATGTAGAATCACTGAAACTCACCTTAGCATCGCAATCCTTCGCCTCGTCCATTGCCTTCTCGAGATCTTCCTTTCTCTTCATCGCTTCATCCTCCATCTCCTTCCATTTCTCCTCCAGTCTTTCTGCGGCCGCAGAGATGGCAGGGGCTTCCTCGACTCCTTCCAGCACGAGAGAATCGGCCTGGAATTTTCGGAAGTTACAGAAGAGAATGGCTCTATGATAAGTTAAAGGTAAGATGAAATGCCACCAAATTATGTTGCACAAGTAGCACAAGATCACGTTAAAAAGACACTCAAAGGTAATGTGAGCAGTGTAAAATTCTAATTGTTAGGTCAAGATCACTGCATATATCGAGATGACTACCTGATTTCCTCCCGACTCTGACAAGGCCTAGAAGACAATACCATCAAGATCTGATCAATCACCCAATCGATATCTACCGTACCTTCTTCGTGATCGCCTTGATAGTCTCGGCCTTCTTCCTCCTTGCATCCGCTCGCTTCTTCTCATCAGCCATCAACTCAGCCACAGTATCGACGTCTCCCCTGCATCAAGAGTTTGTAGGCGGGAAATTCAAATCCGACCGCGATATCCCAGGTAATTCACTCTTTTCGCGGTTACCCGATGTTCATTTCAAACTCTACCTGCATCCCTTCTCCTTCCTCACTGCTCCCTCCGCCAATTCTCCATCCAACCAATCCTCCAGGTTCGCCAGGGCTTCCGTGAAGGCACCTCCTGAAAACTTTGCATGAACTATAGAACCGAAAACTACATGTGAGTTTCGAAAATCATCTCACCTTCAAGCACCGCCTTCTCAGCATCAGCACAACGAGAATCTGCCGCGGCCGATACTGCATCCCATCTGGAAAATGAGGATTACTGTATTATCGATTCCTCAATACCGCACCTCTTCTTGATCTCATCATTCTTCTTCTCAATCTCCTTCCTCTCATTCTTCGGAGCATGCTCCATCAACGAGATTCCTCGCTTGCGGGTGATCTCGTATTGCGGGCGACGAGAGGATACGTCGGCTACCGTACCCTGCAAGGGAGTATTTCACCACTTATCGATTGAAATATTGTACCTTAGCTTCCTCCAGGGCACTCTTAAGTCTGTCAACATCAGAAGTTGTCGGAGGCGTAGTGTCAGTCTTTCTGCAATCGATCGATACAGCTCTACAGTATGCCTCGACTACCGTACCTCTTGATGCCGTCCATCCAATCCTCGAGTGCGTTCACCCCATCTAGCCAGGTGTCCGTCTCTTGCGAGGCAGCATCCAATTGCTGGTAAAGGTAAAGGTATCCCCTTACTCAAGGCACTTGCGTCCTGCGGGAGCCCACTGCTAGGCCAGTGACTATATTTAAAGGCCAGTTCAGTCCGTAGGGCCTAATCTATTCTTCGGACCTACTTTACCGCGTGATCTAGTCACAATTGCTGGAAAGGTGATTAAAATTTTTGATTTTCGGAGCAACAGCTGCAGCAGATCAGTACTCTACTAACACATTGAATGATGAATTAGTCGTGAAACACATTCTCATTCCTCAGAGTTCACTCAATTTTTTGAAACGCAATTCCAATCCCCATTTCGCAAATTGGTCCTCACCTTGCTCCTCTCCTGTGCTCTCTGCACAAACTTGTTCAGTTTGCTCTCGAGCGTAACCACTTGGTTCTTGACATAGATCGCGTCCTTAGCCTCGCACTGAGCACGGATTTGACCAGAGAGAGCTTTGGTGTCCAGGAAGGCGGCTTTCCTGTACAGGCAAAGCATTGTTATTGTCGTTGTTTTTCACAACATCAAAACAATAACAACAACAATACCTCCTCTCGATCTCGTCCATCCGCTCCTCCTGATCCGTTCTTTGCGCTTCTAATCCTTCAGGGAGTCTGGAGATCGGACCAGCATCAGCAAGAGACTTCTCTGCGGCTTCCAGCCAACCGCGGAGATCGACCTGATAAGATATTTCAAAAATG
Source organism: Pristionchus japonicus (assembly GCA_900490845.1). Lineage (NCBI taxonomy): Eukaryota > Metazoa > Nematoda > Chromadorea > Rhabditida > Neodiplogasteridae > Pristionchus > Pristionchus japonicus. The sequence continues at coordinate 107,577 of LS507445.1, forward strand.
GAGATCAAAGATCATAAATCAAAGATCAAAGAGTAACTCACCAACTCTCCGTCCAGTTGATCCGCCCGCTCTGCAGCCACTTCCAACTTGCGCTGACGAGTCGAGGCGAGGTCCTGGAACAATGACAATTGTTGTTGTAATTACTGTTGTTATTGCTGTTGCTGTTGTTGTTGTTGTTGTTGTTGTTGTTGTTGTGTATTTTGTAGTTGATATTGTTTTTCTTTCTCCCTACCTTGATCTTGTTCCACTTTGCCTCCAGCTTCGCCTGATTCCTGCCGATCCAATTGTTCTGATCCGCGGTTCCGGCCTCTGCGTTCTTACGAAGGTACGCTTCGATCGCAGGGCGCGTTTGCTCGATCTGATAAATTTTGTTTTTTGAAGAGTCTACAGGCAGAATATCAACTGCCACGACTCATACAGACTATCAAACTTCGGTGAAACTCACACGATTCTAGCGCTCGCTTAGCTTCCCCAAAACAGAACCAAAACAGAAAAAATATACCTCAGCCTTGGTCACCAGGAATTCGTCCATCTGATCTCTGGCCGTCTCGGGCACTCCGGGCAGGGCTCGTCGCGGTTCCAGTGCAGAAAGGACGTCGTCCGTCCATCCCGACCACCGGTCCATCTCGTCCCCGACCACCTCGGCCTCGGAGCGGGACTGAAAATGATAGTTTTTACGCTCTAAATGGCATCGTATCAGCCTATCAGTCAGCTAATTGATTCTGCAAGGACATGTCGTCCATGCATCCCGTTTCTGGATTCTTGTTTTTCAGCTGCTGATAAACGCAATCGTGGAATATGTAATTCAATAGGCTGCTGAATCGTTCTTGCGTGATCGATCTAATCGTAGGACAATGTGTGGGATCAATGCATGTTTTTAAAGCTTGCCTTCTCCAGCGCGAACTGGATCGCCTGAATCGCCCTCTGCAGCTCGCTCCACTTCACGTTGATCGCATCGACGAGACGAGTCACTCCCGGATCCACGCCTTCAGTCGAGCGGACGGTGCGATTGAGAGCCATGATGCTAAATGGGATCAGGGATTGACGTTAGTGATCACATGCGCAATGAACTCAAATCCTGCGAAATCTGCAGTCCTAGAGCGAAAATTAATTGTGAAATGAGACCGGGTTTGAAGATCAGAGTTGAAAGATCAGAGATCAAAGATCAATCACCGCACCTCGGTTCATGCGAGTGCACATCGTTCTTGATCACATTAAGCTTGCAGACAGCGATCTCGATCTGGCCGAGATTGGTAGGACCGTCCTGCGAGAGATCAGCGACTGTGGATTGGGTCTGCAAATGGATGTTTTGAACATTGACAAAATCCGAGACTGGTGGTATGGTTGGCAATTGGATGTGTTTCAACCGCCGCTCAAACCTTTTCCGTTCGATATTCAATCGATTCACGAATGGCGTTCGTGTTAATAAAAAACTAAATATTCTCTCAACGCGATCTCTACGGTCAATCACAGTGCAACAGTAACAACAAAGTCAAAGATCAACCCACCTTCTCGATCCACAGTAGCAGTTGCTCCGCGGTCTCCAGCAGTTGCCCCTTCTCGAGTAGGCTCCTGTAAATTCACAAGGGTTCCATTGTCATCGACCTTCACAGTGATGGAGAGAGAGGTACAAAAGATGCTTCCGACATATGAATCATTAAACCCACTTATTGATTGCATGCTCCCTCTCTGCCAGTCCATTATTCAGTCTCGACCAGCGAGCGGAGAGCTCGGCTACCGGCTGACGGATTGCCGCAACCTAGAAACGATATTTATGTTTGAAACCTGCATCGATTATCTTTGTTATCTGAACGCTGGGAATGCATGGTTTAGTTGGTGCAGTTCAACACGGGCGTCCTATGACGCTGAAACTCAATCCAACCTGATGGGCCGGAGCGCCCTCGGCGATCTCATTGGCACGAAGTTGGAGTTGCTCCTTGAGCAGGCTGCCTTGGTCCTGAGAATAAGGAAAGTTCAAAGATCAAAGATCAATCCTTCAGAGATCATAGACCAAAGACCTACCAGGTCGCCTCTAATCGCCTGGACAGCCTCCAACTGCCCGGCCACCTCCTCGGGGGCGAGTCCCTCCAGGGGTGGGAGGGAGGCGAAGACCTGCTCGGCCGCTGAGAGATACTCGGCTAGGGATCCGAGATCACCGTGGAAGGCCATTGCCTAAAAGTAGGCCATTAGTTGTTTGCCTTCTAATCTTGTATAAAAATATAATGCATTATTATCACAATTTCACAGTTTTACCCTCACAAGCTGTTGCAATCAATAATACGGTACCTCTTCCAGCGCCCTGCCCAGATCTCCGTATCGTTGAGCGCAGAGCGTCGTGATCGTTGCAGCATCGGCCTCGACGTTGTCGATGCGCGAGGAGATTGCGGCCTGAAGAGAATTATTGATTTATCGATTTTTCAATCTATTGGGGGTTTTTGTTGTTGTTTTTCTTTTTGCGTCGCCGGCCACAGAAGCATTGTCCCTAGCATCGACTTGTTGATATGAACTGTGCGTGAAACACAACGTGTCGTCGTTGAAACGCAACGACAGTGGAAGAATCAGAAACGACGTACCTATGTCCCATTGAGCTCACTCATCGCTAACGTTGCCCAGTATTGTGGCCTACATGTGGCCTGTGCCGAAAATATCCATAAGGCCGAGATATTTCATACCTCGCTTTTCTCTCATCTTTCACCCCTTCCCACTCTTGCTTACCTATTCCTAGGTCTAGGTATCACAATCAATTCGTTCGCCATTATTGCACGTAAAACATGAAGATTGATTACCTTCTCGTCACTCGGCACGATCTTGCTCAGTTCCCTGCCCGCCACTCTCATCTTTCACCCCTTCCCACTATTGCATCTATCTCTATCTGTAGGTATCACAGTCAATTCTTTCCCCATTATTTCCCGAAAAACGCAAAAAATTACCTTCTCATCGCTCGGCACGATCTTGCTCAGCTCCCTGCCAGCCACTCTCAGCTCCTCCACCATCGGGGGCACACTGTCGACGGCCTCAGCGATGAGGTCGAGGTCGTCTGAATGAGTGATCTTTGATCTTTGAACTTTGGTCTTTGATCTTTTAGATACGCCAAAGCAGAAGGCCACAACTTCACATAAAATCATGTCAAAGAAGCTCACTGTATCATGCTCCTAGTAGCCGAAACACAGTCATTATCAACAGAAATACTGACTGGTCTGCTGCTGGATAACCTCCGGCTGTCCGACACACGGCTCGATCGCGTCCAATCTTCTCTTGAGATCGTCAACTGCGCGCTCGCAAGTGTCCAGGTCGCCCCAGAATCTGCAAGAAATCGATAATTCTACCGTATCCACTACAGTACGAAGGTGTCTAAATCGCGAACTCGCTTTCTACTGTATACCGTACCTCTTGGCCTTGCCCAATGCATCCGTGAGCAACTTCTCCTTCAACTCTGCTCCTCTTCCCAACTCAGTCCATAGTTTTTCGAGGTTGCCCATCTTGTCCACGAGCTGCGAAGGGTACCGTAATCATTAGAGCTACAGTAATCAATAGGGTGCTACCGTAACCCTTAGGACTACCGTAATCTTATAGTACCGTACCTCCTGCGCACTGGCATCTCCGGTGCCCATCACATCGTGAATCCTCTCCCTCAGGGAGTCCATGAGTGGCTCTTTCTGTCTCAGTCCCTCCTTCTGATTTTTCGCATCGGCAACGCGCGACTCGAGAGCAGTGATGTCGGCGGTTAGCTGAACAAATTATTATTTGTTGTTTCGAGGAGAGCTTTTGAGCTAGAAAACTCTAACTGGAAAGAAGCTATTGATGCAATCGTGAATCCGATCCTATTCTGTAACGAATGCGAATGCGTAGAAATGGTTTGCTGGCTCTGTGAGCTCATTTACAGAACACGAAAGGAATAAATCGGAATCCCTCCGAGAGTACGCATAATACATCATTTTGAGAACGCGAAAGGACTACATCGGATACATCGGATTAGAATCAAGATAGTAGGTTCTTGCTAAACGATCTCTGATTAATCTCCATCAACTCACCGGTTCATCCAGTCTCAACCTTGCAGCCTCTGCAGCAAGTGCTGCATGCATGGCGTCCAGTCTTTCACCCAGAGCGGACGAGACGTCCATCACGGAGTCCAGTGCGGCGCCTCTGTAAGAGAAGTACTTGCAAAGTTGCAACCATAGTCAACACAATAACGCGTGGTGAGACTGCAAGGGCGCAAGATATACCTTTTTTTGTGTCATTCAATTGTTTGTCTTGTTTTGAACGAGACATTCGATGTCAATTGGAAACTACGGGCTCATTCACCCTTACAGAATCTCTGAAACTCATTCCATCGCTTCCTTTCATCGAACCTAATGGGTAAGGTATGAGGAATGCACAGTTGCTCACAAGTATGCAATTCAGACACAGACCTATGAACAACCCTCGGAGGATGATTTCGAAAACCCGAAAGCGCACCTCTCCTGCACATTCTGCTTGATCTCCTCCACCCTCGCGACGATGTCGCCCCTGATCTCCTCGAGGTGCTCCGCGTCTTCGGGGTGAGAGAGGGCCTGCGGGAGATCAAATATCAAAATGCAATGTCCAAAGATCAAACTACAAAGATCAAAGTGCAAACCTGCAGCGCGTTCACATCTTTGTCAAATCTGTCCAGCAGAGCGCGCTGAGCGGAGATGGCGGCGGCTAGTTCCTGCGAAGGAATGGATTAGTTTGCGATCGAGGCTCCGCCCACTCAAGCCACGCCCCTTCAGACTCCGCCCACTTTGAGTGAAGCTCCGCCCACTCACTCACCATATTGTGCTTCTGCTGTGCTGCGAGTGCAGCCATCGGGGTGCCAGTCATCACTGATGGTGCCGTCTCGATCTCGCGCTCCATGAAGTCGAGCCAGCTGCGAAATAATGACATTGAATTTTATGCGAAACAAAAATTTCAATTCCTTCCGATTTAATTTTATTTATCTACGCCCGAGGTGCGACGAGATCGAAAGTTACGATTGAGAATGGAAACTACGAAGACTTTCATTGACAGTATCGGGAAATTATGCATAGTTTTCTGTTTCTTTCTAGAATACCTTGGAATGTTCGATATTTCGAAACTACAGATAGACTGGGGCTGCTGTAGGAACTCACTCGACAATATCGTCCTGGGCTCCCTCGATCTGATGGGAGAGAGCGAGTGCTTCCTCCAGTCTCTCCGCGCGCTTCTCACTGATCTCAGCCACTTCGTCGGCGAGGGACTTGGCTGCCTCGGCCTTGGCCTGAGAATAATTGATTCTTTCCATATTCTCGTGATATTTGAGAGTGTTTCTTGTATGCTTCAAGATGAATACGAGATCAGCGAGTTTATTTTACTCCAATTGTAGCGATCGCGTTGCTGATAATATCGAATAAAAACGGACAAGCAACGCCTGATCGTGCAGTCCTCCTCCCTCCGCTCCCACTTGTCTCGCGATCTTCTTCGCTTCGGCGATCGTGTCACGGAGACGGGACTGAACAATATCAAGTTGATTGAAGGTATACGATATGTTTCAGTGTCAGTTCAAGAAGAACAAGTGCAGTAGGTTTACAATTTCCATCGTTTTCGTAGTTCACAAAAGCTAAAACACCTCTGAATGTGTTTCAACCTCTATTTTGAACCATTTGCACATTAGCTTCGTTCCAGTCAGAGTTTACAAGATTCCGTAAAGGCTGAAACTGAATCTCACCCTCTGCGTGGCCACATCCTCATTGAGCAGTCTCTGGTTCTTCAGTTGCGTCTTCACATATTCGGGAATGATGGAGGGAGGCGCGGCCGCGGAGACTCTGCAATCATCGTTGCGTTTGGGTTAGATTCCGTCCTAGATCTCTTTTACACCTTGCACGGCGAAGCAACGCGTATTTGCCAAGTATTGAATATGTTTCGCAAGTCATTCAAATGTTGTTGGCTCACTAGGCAGTCAGTTTTGGGAAAATCATTTGTTCAAAGCAAAGAAAAATATTTCATTGATGTTGAAATGCCACTGACCTCTCCTTGGCCTCCTCCAGCCACTCGGTTACAAAGTCCAGCTCGTCCATGACTCCACGCGACTGTCTCTCCGCCATCATGAGACGCTCCGAACGACGAGTAACCTGGCAAAGTTACATTACTTCCTCAGATTCACTATCATCTAGTGTTTCGAAGTTCATTGAAATTGAATACAGGTCCTAGGAAGCAGCATGCTTCAACAAAATTGGAACTTAGACCGCGTTCTCCGCAATAGCGCATTGATTCGAGTAGGATACTGCTCAACTTTGCATGTCGACCCCTAGAGGCATGCAATGCATGTGCTTTTTACGCTTAAAAATCTGAAAAGCAAGAAATGTACCTGATCCCCAATCGCTCCCGCTCTTCTGTTCATATCTGAGGTATTCGCGTGCAGTGCAGAGGCGCGCTCCTGGCTGGTCATTGCCTGAAGGTATCGATTGATTATTGATCACTACAGTATATCTACCGTAACCTCAGTCAGTTCTCGATTCACTACCGTACCTGCAGTTGGCTGCTCATCGCGACCACTTGGTCGATGTCCGGCCTCCACAGCGCGAGATCCTCCTCGATGTTGGCGACGATTTGCAGTTGCGTCTCGAGAGGAACCTGCAAGTTAGCAATAAAAATGATCGTTGTTATTGATTTCGAGTTGCGAGTGCACAAACAATCGACCGTGAAGCAGATTTGATCAAAGCTAGACCTTGCACGATCAAGTTGCGACAAACCTCATCGAGCATCCTTAGATCCTCCTCCACCGCCTCGATCCACTCCATGGCGGCCTCGAAACCGTTGTGGAATCTGATGTGATTTTTGTAAATGCAGGAAATTTTAATAAATGTACCTCTCCGTGAGCGGAATCGCTCGCTCCATCACCTCCAGCTTCTCATCAGTAACGCCGGAGAGGTCGGAGACTCTGCAATCAAGGTCAGCTTGAATGAAGTCAATCATCGATAGCCCAATCATACTGTAATACCGTACCTCATCTTGAGCGCATCGATCCTGTGCTGCAGTGACATGGCTTCGTCTCTGCTCGTTTGTCTGCAAGATAGAACCATTCATCACCAACTCTTTAATCTTCCCATATCTGGTCTAACTAAGAAGACCAACTCCCGGTTTGTGCCAATAACTAGAGTATCTACTAGAGTAACATGTCAGAACATATCATTACTATGAAGATTCTATCGCACCTGCACAACTCGAGCCCGACGGTAATCACATCCCCGAAGCGAGCCTCATGCTCGGTGACGTCCACTCCGAGTTCCTGCAGAGGTTCTAGGGTTGGGAAAAGAATGAAGTCAGTTCTCGATCCCAGTCTACAACAAAGCGACTTGCGTTAAGTTTTGCTACCAAATTATACAGTATACTCATACTACAGTACTCACCGTCAGCAGGTACTCCACCTCATCCTGATAATCGATAACCAATTTTTACCTTACAGTTTCCCGATCCTACAGTACTCACAGACAGCAGAATCGCCTGCTTCACAAGCTCACAATTACCCTCAATCGTATTCTACTAGACCATTGTAATCATCCATCCCTGTAGTGATCATATCGCGCCCGTCTATTCCGAAATTAGATGAAATCTCGTTCTTACCGACAGCAGGTTCGCCTGTTCCGCCAGCTCATCCTGGTCATCGATCGCTAGATCATCCAGCGAGAGCATGTCCATTTCCATGCCCTGCAGCCAGGTCTCGAGGTCGACGAATTCCTGAAGAAAGCGATTGTAATTGGTTTAACTTTCCGATTTTCAGGGAACAAATGTACATGTCCCCGAGATTGGCGATTTCCTGAAGGAAAATGCCATTTTTAGGCGGATTTTCATTTTAGGACACAAAAGCAGTTGAAAGAGCCTCGAAAACTAGAAACTTACAGCCAAGAACTGGTCCAGATGTTGTGCGACATTCTCGATCGATTCGCCGCAGTCCTGTGAATTGCTTCAGCATTAGGTAATCGATAGGTTGACTACCGTATCCTACCGTAATCTACCGTAATCTACCGTACCTCGCATCTCGCGTTCATCTGCTCGTACTGTCTTCTCATCGCATCGGCTCTTGCCGTGACGTCAGTGGCGTCGTTTACGGAGACGAGAGCTGCGAGCATCGCGCCCGTCTGAGGATTATTGATTTATTATCGATTTATTAATTATTGGATGACCTATCGTAATAACAGACAAGACCGTCGCTCCGTACTGTATTCAACATCCCTACCTAGTACCCGTCTGCGAGTATCGATTGATTATCGGATGACCTACCGCACCTACAGACAATAAAAACCTACGCTCCATTAAGTGTACTGTATTCGGTTCCTACTAACAAGCATCCGTCTGACGATTATCGATTTGTCGATTGATTGACCTACCGTACCCCTACAGTACCTCAACCAGGGCCTTGACATCGTCCCTCTTCTCCGCTAGCTCCTCCTCGATTCGCTTCTGCTCAGCGCGTTGCTTCTCTAGACGCGCGCCGTCGATGGGGATCTGAGCAGAAGAGTTTCTATTATGAGCAATCGTCTCTTCATTTCGCACACTCTCTCGCCTCTCTATCCCGTGTGGTCAAAAAGGGCATGAGACTGCTTCAAATTTCTACTTTTGCTGTGAAATTGCTTCTGAAATGTGAATGAACAATTGAGAAACTATTCTTACCGTTCCCAGTCCATTCATCGCCTTCTCAGTGGATGCGAGCCATGCGCGCAGGGGAGCCTCGAGGTTGGTGTATCTGAATAGAACATCATCACATAAAGCAAGGCAATGTTATACTACGCTATGAACGAATGGATCTTGATCGTCCAGGGAAGATTCGTCGAAATGAGAGGGTTCACCTCTCAGCCAAATTGACGGCATCTCTCAGCTTCGCCTGTCCTTCCTGGGCACGGGAGAGTAGATCGGCGTATCTAAACAAATTTAGTTCGTACCAACTCGAGTTTCACATAGGTTTCACATCTTCTATGAAACATGACAAGTGCGATAAGAGTTGATATTCGGTAGCTGAACGAGAGAAAAACCAAAACCTATCAACCCTCAAGTCAGAAGGTCACATTTTCTTTGTCTTATCGTGGTTTGCAAAATTTTTCTGTTCACGTTTGAATTCGTGCTCACCTCATCTTGATCTGGTCGTCCTTCGCCTTCAATCCTGCCTTCTCGTCCTCAGATGAAGTCAGGTCGCGCATCTTCGCGATCAGAGCAGAGAAGCCATCGACACTGGAAAATCGATATTGATCAATAAGCTATCGTAATCTGCCCCACTACAGTAACCCTACTATACCTCGTCTAACATAACCTATCTACGCTACCGTAACCATATCTGCAGTAACCCTACCGTACCTTGTCTGCTTGTCCTCCAGATGCTTGAGGAAGACATCGAAGGTGGCTCGCTGGGCTCGGGCGACCTGAATCACATCGGTTTCACGGATTCAATAATTGGGTTGATCTCTATGAAGAATGATGTGTTTTCATCGACGTATGCAGTAAAACACAATTATAAAGTTTTTCTCCATGAATTGTTCATGAATCTCACCTTGGCATCGGCCGACGGGTCCGTCTGATTCGCCATCATCTCCTCCGTTTCCTCGAGCCAGTTGAGCAGCGCCTTGTATGCGTCCTCGTATCTGAATAAAGTCAGTCCTCGATTGCCCGAGCTACCGTATCCGACTAACAGTCAGTTCTCGATCGCACTACCGTCCTACTCACTTTCCCAGTTGCTGTGCAGCTACGTCGATCGCTCTTTCCCGTTCGGCCACTTTGCCGGCGACCTCGTCGTGAGCGCCTACCGTATCGCGGAGAAGCGTGTCGAGAGCCTGATAGTTATTGATTTATAAAAAAATGGAGTACTGTACTCCTACCGTACCTTGGTATTCACTTCGGGAGGCGCAGACTTGATCATTGCTTGACAGTCACCGACCAGCGCAGTGACGCGGTCGGAGAGGGGACGAAGTTGCTCTTTGATCTGGAAGTCGAGATTCGATTATCTTTCTCAAAGTTGCTAACCTAAAAGTGGGCTAAAGACAGCAAAACTGTTCAGTTTTCTATATTGGTTCTCTATTTCTCCTCTATATTGGTCCACAAGAAGCGTGACTTGGTAATCATGCAGCAAAACAGACCTCCTTGAGTGCAGCAGCCTGGCTGGTCGGGTCGCCTCTGGCCTGGTCGGCTGAGAGCACGGGTGCTGCAGCCAGTGCGGCAAGTGCGTCGCGAAGGGTGGAGGCGTCACTGGAAATGTTTGATTAGTGAATGTTCAAGCCCTTGAAATACGTTTCACAGGCTCTACAATTCCTCTGAAATTTGTTCAACTTCGCTGCGAGGAAAATCGACTGAAAAAAGTCACAACCACAATTTTCGCTGTTTGTCGATAGAAGCAACTGCTCAATTCAGCGGGTTGGTGACGAGAGATTCAGATTTTTCTCAATTTCATCTGCGTCTTCACTCACCCTCTCATCCTGCCAATCTCCGCCTCTTCTTGGCCATTCTTTCAACACAAACGCTACTAATCTAGTCAATTCCACATAATTTAGCCAACTAGGTTAGAGCACTCATCAATTGTCTATCAAGAATGCCACTAACCCTCGCATTCTGCCAATCTCCGACTCCACTTGATCTATCCTCTTCCTTCTCTGGCCGATTCGCTTCTTGGCCTTCTCCATGGCTTTCTTCGCCTCTTCGAGTCCTGATAAAAATTAACTTTAATTCATTTTGCACTACAGATTTTTCTAGATCGCCTGATTTTTGTGCGAACGGCACGAATTGAATCATGAAAATTGGCGCTAGGTCGGATGAGAACATTCGGATGATAACCTGCTCGATGAGCACCTAATGAGGGCGAGAGAACAACTGCAATAGACGGAATATGCAAATGGTGCTCATCCAGAAGGTTATCATCCGAATGTTCTCATCCGACCTAGTGCCTGAAACTTACCAGCTCGTGCGCTCTCGTACTGCGCGGGTGTGATGATGCCGGAGTCGCGGGCTGCGGCCAGGTCGACCAGCGCCTGAAGATTCATGATTTATCTACGAGACTATCACAATCGTCGATACCGGCAAGAGTCAGCCTGGTGAAACTTCAGAATGCGTTTAACTGCCTCCTTCACACTATATCATGGTTCTCCAATGACTCCGGTATTTTCTCATCCGCCAACTCTCATACACTCTAGCCGTATTCAGCTCGTTATTCGTCAGACACAAGTCAAGTCAACAAAAACCCACATTCTCAATCTCTTCCATCTTCTGTTCAATCGCCGCCTCTTGCTCATCACACTCAGCCCGATTTCTCTCCAGATCCTCGGGTGAACGGCCAATGTCCTCGACAGTGTCGGAGAGTTCCTGGAATTTAGATGGACTGAATGATGGCTCCCGGGTCACCATTCGAAGTCAGAAGCAAAACATTCTTGAGAAATTGAACAAATGTGATTCATGTATGATTCACTACGCTCATTTCTACGAAGCGAGAACAGGATGAATGATGAGTAGAGCATTGCGGAAAAAAGAAATAACAACCAACCTCAGCCAACTTTGCGGCACTCGCAGCCACTGCTGCAGCCCATTCCCTCGCCTGGTCGGCGGCCTCAGCGGCAGCCTCGAGTTGCGCGTCCAGGGCGCTGCAAAGACGTTTATCTTGTT
>LS507445.1:139451-153847 GCA_900490845.1 Pristionchus japonicus
GGCGCTGACGACGGGCACTCCGTAGCCCTTCGTGGGGTCGTACACGCCCTCGGAAGTGATGGCGTTGAAGATAGGCCTCAGCAGGTCCAGCCAGCTCAGACGCTCCTTGGTGAACGGGTTCTGGACGGTTCCCATGCGCGCGTCGACGATGCCCATCGAGATGGCGCGCGAGATCGGGATGCGCTCCTGGTTGGCGGGGTTGATGACGCCCTGGGGCAGGGTCTCGGAGAGGGTCACATCGACGAGTCCCATGTTGGCGGCCTGCGCGAGGCTGATGGTCTCGCCGGTCTTGGTGTTCACGTAGGTGAGGCGCTCGACATCGACGATTCTCTGACGGATAGCCTCTTCGAGTGAGATCTTCTCTCCATTGGCGTCAAGCACTCCCTTGAGGACGGCATTCTGGATGTTGGAGCGGAAGGCAGAGTAGGTCTTGGTCTGCTGTTTGCCCTTCCTATCAACCTTGGCGAGTCCGAGCCTCTTGGCGTCCTCGAGCGACATGATCCTATTGTTTCTCTTGTCTCTGATTCGATCGATTCCGACGAACTCAGCATGGGGCTCGAGCTCGACGGACTGCACTTGCTGCGTGCTCTTGACGGTGGTCTTGGTCTCAGTCACGTAGGGGTCTCCGCCCACGTTGATGGTGTACTTCATTCCGGTCGAGGGATCGACGTACTCCCCGACTTCCTTGCCGCCTTCTCCTCTGACGACCTTGAACTGAGCCTGGCGTCCGCCTCCGAGGTCGACGATCTCGTGTCGTCCATCTTCAGTTCGCTTTCCAGTAGACGCGGGGCCTCCCGCTCCACGGAAAACTACCTGGGAGCTGCTGTAGGAGCTTCCTCCTCCGTTGTGAGACTGAGGAGCGGGAGCGAAGGGCGTCAGCTCCAGACGCTGCTCGACGATGCGCGATGAGTGGTGCGCTCCTCCAGATGTGGGTCTTCCGGATCCAATCGCGGGAACAGAGGTCTGGGAGTTCCTCAGGGCGAGCTGGTCCATGACTGAGCGAGTCTTCAGGAGACCTGCAGCAGCGGCCGCGGCGAGGTCGTGCTCGACGCCCGTCTGGGTGTCTCTGACCGTACCTCGGGTATCATCGACGATGCCCTCCTGGATGGCCTCGAGGAGGGAGAGCTCCTTACCGGAGCGACGATCGATAACGGTGGTGTCGTAGGGGTTGAAGTGCGTCTTGATCAGGGCCTCCTTGAGAGTGAGGGGCTTGTCAGAGCCAGGCAGAGCGAAGCGACCGGTCTGGGCATTGAACACTCCAGCAGCGAGGGAAGATCCGAGAGTGTGGCCTCCGGCAAGAGGCTGACCGCCCTGTCCGAGTGCCTCCTTCTTGGTGACGAAGGTGCGCGTCTGGGTCTTGACGGAGGTGTGGACAGCGTCTCCGGCGTTCTCCGCCACTCCACCGGTGGGGTAGATGCGGTGGTTCCTCGCGGCTTCGTTGAAGCTCATTCTCTGGTTGTCTCTCTTATCGACGTAGTAGTGGTTCTTGGCGTCGATGATGCCCCAACGCTCGGCCTCGGCGAATGACATGGGCTTGCCGGTGTGAGCGTCGGTGACCATCAGGTCCTCAGTGGTGAGTCTTCCAGTTGCGAGAGCGCGGTCGAGGTTCATCTGCTCTCCGCTGGTGCGGTCGACGAAGAGTCCCTTGGTGGAGTCGAAGCTCCACTCCTGCTCGTGCTCCTCGATCACTGGCTGTCCGACGGGACGGAAGGAGATGACCTGGTCCGATCCAGCGGTGAAGTGGATCACCTTCTTGTTCTCCGATCCTCCAGCATCGCCCTCGGGCTCGGGGCCGATGATGATGTGTCTCGCATCGATGGCTCGCTCGATCGACTGGCCTCCGACTCTTCCGTTTGAGTCCATGATGCCCTTCTCGAGGGCCTCCTTGACTCCGAGAGTTCTGCCGGTAGACGGGTCGCGGACGGAGATGGACTTGCTGTCGATGACGCCGAGCTCGATGCCCTCGGCGAAGGAGACGACGCGGTCGACGTTGGGGACTCTGATCTGGCCAGAAGTCAGATCGATCAGCTCGTTCCTCTCGGCGACGTAGATGTGGAAGCCGTCAGTGGGAGCCTCGAGGGAGCCCTTGCCTCCGGCGATGGCTCTGTAGACCGAGACTCCTCCAGGACCTCCGAGAGCAGTCGTCTCGGTGGTGCGCACGCGCTTCACAGTGGTGATGGACTCCTCGAGGTTTCTGTCCGGGTAGTACTTCGGGGCGAGCTGCTGGCCAGTCTCCGTGATGGATTCGGACGTCTTCTCCTCGATGGTGGGGCCTGCTGCTCCTCCGGCCTTGGACGGCGTCACCCACTCCTTGGTCGGGTCGATCAGTCCTCTCTCGATGGCAACGTCGAGAGGCACGTCGGTGTCTCCCTGACGGAATCGCTGAGTGCGCGAGTCGATGAGTCCCTGCTTCATGGCCTCCTCAAGCGTCACCTTGACCTGGTTGTCCAGCTCTCTTCCATCGGGTCCGCCGGGGCGCGAGATGCGCTTGCGCTTGTCGACTCTCTTCGAAGGAGCAACCAGAGACGGGTGTACATCAAAGAGACCGCCGACGGTGATGGCGCCTCTCAGAGTGATGAGCTTCTGGCGGTAGGCTTCTCTCACGGTCAGCTCCCTCTTGTCGTGCACGAAGCAGCCCTTGGCGGCGTCGATGAGACCGCGGCGAACGGCCTTGATGAGCGAGCTGTCGTAGCCTCCTCTGTCGTCCTTGATGCCGACTGGGGTGGTCAGGTGGAGGAGCAGAGTCTCGTCCATCACACGCTTCGCTGCCATGGTGTCGGACAGGGCGTAGGAGCTGCTCGTGCCGAGGTCTGTGACTCTCTCGGCCTGCACGTTGAGAGCGCCCTGCTCGATGGCTTCGTTGACGGACAGCTGCTCTCCCGAGGCCGAGTTCTTGATGCCCTTGACGTCGAAGATGGTGTGACGGGCCCTCTTCGTCAGGAGTCCCTCTCTGGCTGCTTCGCCGATCGTGAACTCCTTCTGCTGTTTCTCCAGGCGGATGCGGCCCTCGGCAGACAGGAGGCCTCTCTCGAGAGCGACGGCGATCGACACGACGTCCTGCTCTTCGGGGTCCACGATGTGGCGAGCGTCGGCGTCGAGGATGCCCGCGGCGATCGCCTGCAGGAGCGTGAGCTGGGTCTTCGTGCCTCTGTCGGTGACGGTGATGATGTCACCGGCGGACCGCAGGGCGTCCTTGTCGTTGGCCTCGAGCAGCGTCATGGGCTTGGCGATAAGGTCCTCCTTCCAGGCCTCCTTGAGGGCGAGCGTCTTGCGCGTGCGCAGATCGATGAACCGCTGGTCCTTCTGGTTGATGGCGTTGGCGACGATGGCATCGCCCAGACGGATCTTCACGTTCGGGTCGGTCGACGTGTTGACGACCTCCCGGACGCACATCGCGATATTGCCGATCTTCTTGCCGAAGGCGTCCCTGAGCGAGAACTTGTCGCCCGTGTTGTCGTCCTCGAAGTCTCCGGTGGCTCCGTTCACGAAGTCGTCCCTGATCACGTCGGACAGGCACATCTTGAGCTCCGGCTGGAAATTGGAGTCGGCGATCTCGACGTACTGATGGAAGATGGCGTCCTTCAGCGCCATGCGCTCCTTGGAGAACTGGGCGATGAACTCGCCGGTCTCCGGATTGACGACGCCCTTCTCGATCGCGTGGACGAGCGACATGGGCGGCGTCTTGAGGATGTTCGTCTTGATGAGCGCCAGCCATGTCTGGTTGGTGAGGATTCCGGCCTTGCCGGCGTCCTCGAACGACAGCACCTTGCCGGTCTCGATGTCCTTGAGCTGGCGAGTGTCCGGGTCGTAGAGGCCGATCTGGATGGCCTCGAGCAGCGTCAGGGACTGGCCCGACTGAGGATGATGCAGGCCGTGGTGACGGTTGAGGATGGCATTGAAGTCGTCCGAGATCAGTCCTCTCTTGCTCGCCTCCTCCAGGGAGATCCTGTTTCCAGTGACCAAATCGAAGTAGGCGCCGCCGCCGGAGTGCAGGTCGAGAAGACCTTCGCGAAGGGCCTCGACGAAGGTGAGGATCTCTCCCGTCTGCTTGTGGAGGGTTCCCTCCATCTCGTAGAACTGGGTCTTGATCTCGGTGGTCTCTTGGAACATCTGCATCTCGTCCTCGTGCTCGGTGACCTTGGCACGGTCGGGCAGGTCGAGGAGCTCGTCGAAGTCGTCAGCGTCTTCCTCGCCAGTGACGTGCGTGACCAGGTTGCCGACGTTGATGTTGGGCATCTGCAATGGGGAGGATCAGCAAGGATCTCACAGATGAAAGGAGCATGCACCACCCGGGGGTTTCAATCACCTAGAGTTCCAACCGCCATCACTTCATTCTGCATGTTTTCGAACCTTTAGTCGGTCTTGACATGAAAACATAATACAGCATGAATGAAGTGACGTCTATCTGGATAAAATCGAGTTGCTCAGAACCATGAATACCATTCCACCACCATGCAGCGCTCTCACATATTTCAAAAGAGCCCAATGTTTTGATCTCTCACTGCCTAGCAAGGGTTTTGCACATGAATAACGCCCACCATCGATCGTTCAGCAGGTACATTTTCAAAATACTGATCGATAAAATCGATAATTTCAGGAATACCGCGTGCTGCACTCACATCACACAGGGAAACGATCGATGGTGGAATAGACAAGTGAATCGGTTGGTAATTCCATTTTTAATACAAAAATCAAAAGTTTTCCAACAGATTCACTCAACGCAGAGGGAATCAAGCGCCACATCATTCTCACTCACTCAAGCTTCACATGCAATCCCTTACCGGCTTTCTCTGACGCTCCTCCTCCTCTCGCCTTCTTCTGTCATCCTCTTCCCTTCTACGCCTCTCCTCCTCTTCTCTCCTTCTTCTTTCCTCATCTTCCAAGCGTCTTCTCTCACGCTCCTCGGCCTCGCGTCTACGTCTATCCTCATCCTCCTTTCTCCTTCTATCATCCTCCTCTCTTCTCCTTCTATCCTCATCCTCCTGCTCTCTCTGTCGTCTCAGACGATCGGCCTCCGCGTCCCTCTTCCTCTTGGCTTCGGCCGCCTCTCGTTCTCTCCTGAGACGATCGGCGTCCTCTAGCGCCTTGAGCCGCGCCGCTTCGAAAGCGCGTCGCTTCGCCTCCTCCTCGGCCTTTCTACGGTCCTCCTCCTCCTGCAATCAACCACTCAACTAACTGTGCGATTCAACTCAGACTCGCGTGTATAATCTGCCTTCAGTCGTGACCAATAGGGTCACAGACTGAATGGATGAGCGGCCCGGGCCTCATCCGTTCTACTCCAGAGACCCAGTTGGGGTCCCGGAAAGAACTTCAAAGGCCGCGTGCCGCCCACTCTCCGCTGTATTTCGTCATCACTGCGCAATTCACACACTGGCCACTCGCAAATCACACACTGCAGCATGAAGGAAGACAATGAACCCGAGAATCTAATGCCCTAGAACCCATTGGAAATGAGAAAGGACAGACACCCGAAAATTTCCTCCTATCACCTCGAATGCCCGCCTCAATTAGTAGGGAAACCCCATCACCTTCTTAACTTGTTATCTAGGGGAACTCATAACACCGCCACATGAGGATAGGTTGTTTCGACTGTTGACTTCGAGTGTGTCGTGTGATTGGGTTGGATGTGATCATTAGGACGATTTGATAAGATAAGCCACCACCACCACCCGAGGCGAGATATATTACGGTAGTATTACGGAATAGTAGGACAGGTGCAGCCGGGGTGGAACCAAAATAGGTGCGGGATAAGCGGGTAAAGAAGGACGGGTGAGGGTGATCAGCAGAATTCGTGGGGGTGTAGGGGACAGTTGAACACAGGGAAGAGATGCGGAGAAGGAGGGAGAAAAGCCAGGATTGCTGAAGCGCACTAGCTGAGCCCACTCTGGTTACCTAGATTCGGGGTTGAAATAGTTAGAGATAGAAGTAGAAGACAGAGAGATAGAGAATAGAAGATCAAAGATCAAGAAGCAGTGTGTGTTTGAGTGGATGTGAGAAAAACGACAGCGAGAGGACGCAAATACGCAGAGACAGACTAGCAACTCGAGCTGAGAAGATTGCAGCAGAGTTGAGTGGATGCAGCTGCTGCAGAAGTCGGAGGCCGAGGAGTCGCAACAATCACAACAGTCCATTTGCCCTGCATCTCCAAGCTTATCTCTAAAATGTTGATTACCAGCAGCAGTAGCGAGGGATACTGTAATAGCTCCGGGATTATCGATTACTTACTTGGATGAGCACCGTAGTGCGTTGCCCTAGAAAGCACAGCAATGGAAAACTCGAAAATGTTAGTTGAAAGAGAAACATCAGTCCACATAAATAGCGTTTACATCAATGATTATTATTTGTGTGAAGAGCTAGTGGGGATACGGTAGGAGACTCATTTATTGATCGTCTTCGCTACCGTATTCGCTCACTTCATCGATTTATACTGTAGCTGTAAGGATTGATTGAAGGGAGTAGGGTCGGGCCGGGGTTATGATAACAACATAGCAAATGAACGCAAATAGCAATATGGTCAGCCGAATGCAGGGTGCTTTATGTTTCTTCAACATACAAAAATAATTGTGATTCGAAGTGCAAAACTAAGGGATGTGTTGATTTTCGAAGTGTTTCTTTCATCGAAACAACCGTTCATGTGTATTTCTAATCACTACTGTTTCATCTACTCCCCAGAACCAAGAGAGCCGAACGAAAACCTGATGTTGCTCGAAAGCGCACACTGTTACTGTAGGCTACCGTGACCTAAAGTGTTCACTCAGGGTTCAGGGTATGAGCAGCTTCGTTGAAGGGGTAGATCAATCAACCACCGTAATCAATCGATAATCGGTACCGTACCTGCTTCTCTCTCTTCCAGTTCTGGATGAGGACTTGCATGACGTTGCGCTTCTCGAGAATGAGCGAGGATAGCTGGGCGAAGCGGCGGTTGAGCGCCTCGAGCTCTTCGGTGACGATCTAAAAAGATTCTGATTCTTAGTCTGGCAAGACGAATATCCTGCAACATCACTGGAATCTTTAATGAGCTTTTTCGACAGGGTAGAACAGAATGAACGATGAATGGAAATTGAAAGTAGCTAACAGTATCTTTTGAAACACATTTTTTTGTCGAACTGTTGAAAATGTAGTCGTACGGGAAAGCCGGCTCCACCGAACTACCGTACCTGGGCACCGTTCTTCGGCTGAGGATGAGTTCTCTTGAACTCTCGCTCGATGTCTCGCCCGTGAATGCCTCTAATGGCGTCACCGTACTGCTTGAGGCGTCCGTCGTAGCCCTGGAGTGATTTTTGTTCAAAGATGTTCATTATTTCTTGGTTTTCCGCCATCAAACGATAGCTATTTCACGGGAGCAAGGCCAGAGTTCCTCAACAACGTTTATTCATGCTAATGAGCGGATCAACTGAGTAGATTCTTCACAATATCTGGAGGGTTTTCATTTGTAAGTACTGCTGAATAAATAACTCCTCCTCACCTTGGCCTCTCTGATGTACTTGCCGCCCTCTCTGTTCACATTCTCGATGGCGGCCGTTCGCTCCTGCAGCTGGGCGTACTCGGCCACAAGGAGGTCCAGCTGTTGCTGGTACTGCTCGGGTCTGGAATGAGCGATAATTAATTATGTTAACTAGAAGATATTTTTGTCAGAAGCCATCATCCACAGTGCTGTGAAGCACACTTGCCTATAGGATTTCGAAAATAAGTTCGAGTATCGCAAAGTGACTTTATTGTCTGACCTCAGGTCCTCGGGCTTCCTCAGCTTGTTGATCGTGTCCTCGACGCGGTCCAGCCACGCCATCTCGTTCTCGTATCTGAGGGAGTACGGTAATTATTGATTTATTAACAGAAAAATTTATTCTCTTTTTCAGTTGCCATTCATTATTCTGCATGAAAAGAATCAAGCGTTGAGTTTCAGAGTTCTAGCAAGTTCTATTCGCACTCCAGGCACGACAATATCTCCCTGTGTGACTCCGGACACTCAAAAAGCACAATAGAAAAATGCGAGAATTCTAATGAGTCACTGTTGATTACTTTTTTTTAAAGACTACTATAATGAGCTACTATAATGGACGAGCCACTCACTCTCCTCTGTAGACCATCTGGATCTGCAGGGCCAGCTCGGTGATTCTCAGTCTCTCCGTCAGCTGGCTCTGCACGTTCTCCCATCGGTTGTTGAGGTGCTGCACCTCTTCCTCCAGTCGGTCGACGTCGGGGTGACTGCAAGAGAGAAAAGTTATTACCATGTCCCATAATTCAGCAACATCAGGATTGCATGGATTAGTGAGCAATCTAGATACGGGATGCCCTACGTCAGGAAGAGTGTGAGACTGAAATTGTTTACTGAGAGTTATTGAATGTCTCCGATGGGATGATTCCTGCGTCAAACAGGATGCTTTCTAATAAGAGTGATGAAGCATAATCGAATTCCGCCGATTTACATTTTCCAGCTCTGAGATGTGCTTCAACACCTGTGAAAGTCACTCACGTGCTCGTATCAAGTCTCGTCCTGGCGACGTGCTGTCTCAGCAGGCTCACATTGTGGTTCAACTGATCGATCACGGTCTGCAATTGGTACCGTAACCTACCGTATCCCTTCAGTTATCGATTGCTACCGTACTCTACCGTACCTGCTGCTGCTTGAGCACCATGTTGAGCTCGACCAACTGGGCGTGCTCGCCTCGCAGCTTGTCCAGTGCGCAGGGCAGGTCGTCGAAGGAGTTGAGGGTGACCTCGTGCGCGCGGACGATGTCCTTGACCTGCGATCGATTGATTAGAACCAATCGATAATCACGAATACCGTACCTCGATGATTCCGGCCAAGACCATGTCGAGCACCTTCATGCGCTCGACGTACATCTTCGAGAGATCCCACGAGTCGTCCCAGAGCACGGTCACTCTGGAATGGGAGGAACTAAATACTTTGCCTCATTCTCGTTTTAGCTTCACCCAACTAACAAGAATGGTCTAACGGGTCAGTTCCTATCCTCTGGATGCTTGGACTGCGAAGAGTTAGGGAGTAGGAATCTAAAGACTCACGTCCAGGGCACGTACTGATAGACAAAGAGCAAGAGTGCGTCGTATAGTGGCATGGCACTTGCCAGTACCCTTCACTCTTCACTAGGCACAGTCATTGTTTCAATAACTCAAATGGCCTAAGCGTGACTATTCATACCTACGCAAACATTGCTTATCATTCGAACTCTGAGTTGGCCAATGCTCTAATGTTCGATTGAACCAGTGCAAGATACTTCGACAAGCTCGGAGTGAGGCTAACCTGTCCATGTTGTGGCGCTGCGACATCGAGGGATTGGCCATCTTCGAGAAGATGTCCTGCAATTAACAGTTCATGCTTCACAATTCATTTTTCTTATATTCTTCACGGTTACTTCTTCCATTGAGAAATTACGAGTTGTCCAGTAGAGCAAGAAGACCTTGAGAGTAAAAATCAATAAATACCTTGAGATTGTTGACGTCTCCGTCCAGCGACTGCAGCATGTCCTCGAAGTCGCGCTGGTCCTGCAGGGAATTCTACCGTAATCTACCGTATCCTCAGGATATCGACTACCGTAATCTACCGTATCCTCGGGATATCGACTACCGTAATCTACCGTATCCTCGGGATATCGACTACCGTACCTTGAGCGCCCTCTCCAGCTCCTCAGCCGTCCTCGGGACGGGTCTGCCCGTGCGCTCCTTGAGCGTTCTCCAGGCCTCCTCTAGCTTGCGCAGGAGATCAGCCATCATGCGGTCGAACTCGTTCGAGAGGTCCTCCTCTGCAAATAAATCCTTGTGTCATTGTGTTTCGGTGTCCATCAGAAAGGGATCCACCATCTAAGTCAGCCTTGCTCTTGAGCAACTTTTGAAACATAACTAACTGACATTTTCGGGTGAGGACAAAGTCTGTTGCTTATTCGGGTATTGCCAATGATTCAGAGGCGCATAACATGGACAAGAGATCCTCCTTACCAGGCTGCCTCTGGGCCTGGTTGAACAGGCTCCAGAAGTGGTCCATCGTCTTCTTCAGTTCGTCTCTCAATCTCTGAGCCAGGGGATCGTTCGGGTCCAGCTCGGACAGCAGCTTGTTAGTGTCGTCGTTGAGCGCCTGTGATTATCGATTTATTGATTGATCGATACTGTAATCCTACAGTAAACAGGCTATTGTATCAGAATATCGATTACCTTGATGATGGCGTCTCTCTGGTCGGGGTCGAGCGAGTTGAACATGTTCACGTCCCAGCCTCTGCAAAATTCGAATATTTTCATTGGATCATCTATTCACTTTTCGTCATCTTATTTGAGCTAAATTGCACTTCAATCGAAGTGTTGAATTTGTATGTGAAAATTGACAAAATCTTGTTAATTCCAACAGAAAAGGAAGCCAAAACGCACTGGATGGTCTTCATCGTGTTGAGCACCATGTAGAAGCGGATCATGCGGTGCTTGAGATCCCACAGCTTGCGCAGCTTCTCGAACTGCTGCAGGAGACGCGTGAGCCAGCCGGTGAGCTTCGTGTCGGGCGGAGGGATGCGGAAGACCACCTGCGAATATGTTGATCAATCATTTTGGTTTCACTTATTCGTTAAGTTCCAGGTATGTCCCATCATGCGATATCACTTTCGTGCAGAAGGTTCAAAATACAATATTGTAGAAAAGCTGCCAGAGACCGTTCTCAAGATCTGTTCAATGGAATCAATCTCAAGTTTTGCGAAGTTGCAAAAAGATCAAAGAGGCATACCGACGGCACGATGCCCTGCTTGCTCATCACGTCCTGGATCTTCCAGTGCACGAGGTCGCTGTTGTCGAGGAGGATGACGTCGTCGCCTTGAAAAAATCAGATTGTTCTCGAACAAATGAAGATGCAAATGTTCAAATGTGCTTCACGAATTTCATATTTTCAATGGTTTTGCCGGAAAGCCAATGAAGTGATTCCATCAATTTTAGCAAACTCAAATACACAATTCCTTATTGAATCACTCTGGTTACCACTACCATCTGAGACTTCTAGGGAATACTAAACCAGAGTAGCTCTAAATTCCTCACCAGCTCGGATGTTGACATGGGCGTCCTCGTAGTCGCACAGCGCCGTGACCAGCAGGTTCTTCGTGATGCGTTCGCCTCTGCAAGACCGTTCAATAAGCTTTGACTTCCCGAATTTCGAACGGTCAATATATTTCTCTGGTAAGTGGACTTCTTGAATACTGTCTTCAAGAGGGTTGTAGGGAGCGGGAACAGGAGGTAAGATGGTAACTCGCCTCTGCCACAAGGGCGAGATCGTCTGGACTCGGTCGGACAGCTTGTGGATGACGGACTGGATGCCGTTCAGGTGCTCCTGCAATAGGTATTTGCGAATATTTCAAAGAATCGATTGGGTTTCAAGCACGTCATAAGCTTGAATGTGCCTCTAGCTCCAATATCATTTTGATAGCCGCAAAAATTCCAAGTACTGAATTCAATCTTAAACCAAACAGTCTTTCACCTTGAGGTTGTCCAGCTCCTGCAGCATTCTCTCGCCCTCATCAAGAGAGAAATCGGTCCGATTGTAGTTCCTCTCCAGGATCTCCGTGTACTCACGGATCTTGGCCTCCACCTCGGCCGCCTCCTCCATGAACTGAAAGATATTTATGAGAAAGTAAGAGATTCGTCGCTTCACTGTTGCTACGAGAGCAAGCGTAACATTGTGTTTCACAACCATCACTAAGGCTTGTTTCGCGCACATCACTCGATTCCGGTCATGCGCATATCGAGAAAAAAAAACAGAAACTATGTTTGCCCGATAGCTTACCGATTTGAGGTTGTTCGCGTCCCTCAGATGCTCCTCGAGGCATCTGCTCAGATTGAGCAGCCAGTCCCACTGCTTCTTCAGCGTCTGGATGTACACCTGAAACATCAATCGATAATTGGTGCACCTACCGTATCCGCATCGGCTACCGTACCTCGATCACTTGAATGGCGGGGTGGCCCTGGTTGAGCAGGGCGGCTCCGCGGTTGTGCACCTCGTTGTACTGCGGCTCGCGCAGTTCCATCTCGTGCAGCAGCTGAAAATCGATATTACCGCATCCTACCGTATCCTGAATATCGATCGAATACCGTAACCCAACCGTACCTGCTTGTAGTAGTTGCTCAGCATGGGCAGGTCGAGCTGATTGATGTCCGACCAGTTGCGGTGAACCTGCGCGATCGATAATTGATCTACCGTACCCGATCGATACCGTATACCTCAATCTCCTCACGCTCGGATACCCACACGAGCTCCATCTGTGCGGCGCGCACGAAGGCGATCAGCGAGTCCTGCAGGGCATATTGATTATTGAGCGATACCGTAACCTGATCAATCGATATCGATTGATACCGTACCAGATCGAGCATTCTTCCAGCAGAGAGGTCTCGCAGCTGCTGGTACTCGCTCTCGAGAACGCTCAGCAGCTCACAGTACTCCACGGAGTCTTCGGCCGTGATCTCGGACTGGAATATTGATTGGTTATCGATTTTTTCGAATGAAAATTGTAATTCTTCAAGAACATTTCATATAAGATTCCTGTTAGGTTTCAAAAGATCAGTAAAGTCGTATCGCCGAGAGTGTTTAAATTCGGATCCGGTAAACGATTCAAATAAAATATCAACTTGTGAATATTGCTTGGTTTCGTACGGTAATCGTTCCGATTTGTCCAGCATGTACGATAATCGATTGATGAGCAGTTGTTTACCCGCAAACCTGTCTTACCTGTCTGGCGATGCACATGTCGACCTCCTGGCGGAAGTCCTGGATCTCGTGGTTGTCCAACTTAATTAATTAATAATTAATTTATTAAGTTAATTATGCTAATTAGCTACCTTGTGCTGGGTGAACATCGACTCCAGTCGCTCGAGCGCCTGCGAGAACTCCATGTTGACGAGGTGTTCCTGGAGAATAAATCGATAATGTTGGGGCTACCGTAACCCTACCGTAATCCTCATCTACCGTACTCACCATTCGCGTGCGCACCCACTTGATGCACTCCTCAACGCGACCGAAGCGCGAGCGACGCGCCGCCTCTGATTCCTCCTGCAGAGAAATGTTTCATAGAGAATTCAAGATTAGGACATTTTTGAAATGGATGGTGTGAATCGAATCGTGTTCAATCATATTCCCCAGAGAACAGGTTGCTTCCTACATAGAAAAAACCACTTTTTACGTGTAAAGTGGTGAAAAGAGGAGGCTAGAAGAGAACGTCTCATCTTTCCTCATTCCGAGACGAATTTTTTCAGCTCCTACCAGCCCTGTCTGTTTCTTTCTTCTCCTATTCCTATTCAACACTGAAACCTAAGCCTGACCCCTTTGGTCTTTGAATAAAGAGTAGGAGACGAACCGTGGCAATTCTCCTCATGGTCTCGGTCCTCACTCCGAGACGGACGAGCAGCTGGTTGTTCAGGCGGTCCAGGTAGGCGTTGCGGCGCTGGTGCAGGCCCAGCACTCTGCGATCATTATAGTGAACTCTAGTCAAGGTGCTGAGCATTTCTGATGCTCTGAACACTTTGATAATATGCTACACTATCACATCTGTGACATTTCTGAGTAGGCTAACAATAAGCGGTGCAGGCCGAGGACTCTGCGAGGAATTATTTTTGAGTATTTATTAGATTTTTATTTCTACTTCGATCAGGTCAACAAGCTTATCAACAAGCATTTGTCTCTGTAAGTTTCCATAAAAAGTGAATGCGCTGGTGCAGGCCGTAAACTCAGCGAGGATAGAGAAAATTACGAATTGAATCACAGAAGATAATAATCAGTTTGTGACACTACAATGTAGAGTTTGCACTGTTGCAGGCCCAGCACTCCGCCAAAATATTTTTTTGGTGATTTTCAGAGTATTGAACTTGGTATGTTTCACAAATTCTTCTTCACCACAAACGTTCTAGAGTTTCAATGACGCAGTGGCTGTGCCAATATAATCAAAATCTCCAATATCGCAGAGCTCAGGGGACTCAGCGAGCTTCTCGACCAAGTTTTTTCATCGAAGGACCATCGTCACTCACTGCTTGTAGAAGTCGTTGGCCTCGGGGTGGCGGTGCTGCTTGAGCTGCTCCACGTCCTGCAGGGAATCGATAATTGGCTACCGTACGCTACCGTAACCCGAGTACCGTATCCCACCGTTACCAACCAATCGGGAACTGACTACCGTAAACCTTATACAGTACAAGACTACCGTAACCTGAGACTATCGCGGACTGACTGCCACACTCTACCGAATGCTACCGTAATCCGTCTATCGCTGACTGAGCTACCGTACCTCGAAGCAGATGGCGATCGGGGACTCGAGCGCGTTGAGGTCGTCGACGATGCCGTTGACGATGCGCTCGATCTCGGCCGGGCTGGCCGAGTCCACGCGAGACTCGACGTCCTCGATTCTGGAGATTATTGATTGATTATT
>LS507445.1:161670-172781 GCA_900490845.1 Pristionchus japonicus
CTGCCACACTCTACCGAATGCTACCGTAATCCGTCTATCGCTGACTGAGCTACCGTACCTCGAAGCAGATGGCGATCGGGGACTCGAGCGCGTTGAGGTCGTCGACGATGCCGTTGACGATGCGCTCGATCTCGGCCGGGCTGGCCGAGTCCACGCGAGACTCGACGTCCTCGATTCTGGAGATTATTGATTGATTATTGATTGATTATTGATTGATTATTGATTGATTGGGTGCTCACTCGTTCGCTCATTCGAACTTTGCATAATATGTTTCACGGAAACATTAGCAACCCCTGGATTCTGGGATTTGCGATTCTAGATCGATCGCCATGGCCAAAAATAATTCACAATTAATCGATCCACCGTACCCTCCTGCTACCGTACCTGAGCAGAATCAAGTCGAGCTTCTCGTTGATGATGCCGATGGCTCTCGTGAGGCGGGAGGTGAGATCCGCGAGGGAACCCTGAATATCGATTTTCCTCTCTACCGTAATCCCCATCAATGGTAACTACACGTCATCTCAATCTTCAACTGTCAGTAGCTCAGGAATCAGGGATAGTCGGAGAAGTTGTTTGAAAATGTATTAGTATCGTTGAGCTTCGATTAGTCACTACACAACATTAGTCTACGACGACGTTTAGCAAATCACACCATGCAGTTGCACTCGGGTGCGGCACACCGCACACAATCACCTGGGTGGCGCGTCGCTGCAGCAGCAGCTGCTCGCGTCGCTCGACCGCGTCGCACAGCTCCGACCACAATCGCTTCATTGCCGGGGGCTGCAGGGCGTCGGGCGCGAAGGGAACGCCTCCGGGAGCCAATCGCCTCTCAAGCTCACTGTAGATTTCGAGAAGCCGAGACAAGTCAGTGGCCCTCGGGGGCATGTCCTCGTCCTTGAATCGTTGGAGTTCGTCCAGTAGTGAGTCGGCAGACCCAATAAGTAGTCTGTCGTCGACCAAATCGATCATCTTCTCTACCCACTGCTTCCAGGCGGTGGCCTCGTGCTCGTAGTCCGAAACGAGTTGGTGCATCTGGAGTTAGACTACTACCGTATACCCTACCGTATACCGAGTTACCGTACTATGCCTGTTACAGTACCCTACCGATCATTGACCTCATTAGTGGTTCATGCCTAGGGTTAGGACGACGGACGATGGGACATGAGAGACGGAACGGACAGACAAGTATTCGACGAGGACAAGAATGCGATTTCAGTGACCTATTTTCGAAAAGACTAAGTGTTCGAGCAACATCGTGGATAGAAACAACATGGAACAAGGCGGATTGGAGTGCGAGGCGGGTGCGTTCACTCGTGTTTTCAGCATAAAATATCTCAAATTGGCTAAAAATCAATACTTCTTCGTCTACAGAATTTACGGGTACAGTATGCTACCGTACCTTGCCCGCCTCCGGGAGGTTGGGCAGGTTCTGGTAGAGCGACGAGACGTAGGTGATGATCGATTTCTCATCAGGCGTATCCCGGTCCACGTCCTCCGGATCCAGCAGTCTGCAAATTAGGCAATGGCTGATTACGGTATCTATTATCGATTGCAGGATCCATCCAGCAGTCTGCAAGGCGATTTTTTTACTTTTTTACTTTTTTGCTTCAGAATTACTCTATTTCTTCGGCAGAAAATGCGGCAGATGCAGTTTCTTATCTTTGATCTTTGATCTTTGACCTCTCCCTTACTTGTCCACATCGAACTCCCGCTTGGCGACCTCGAAGGCGTTGGCGAGTCGCTCGCGGTTCGATACGGACGGGTCACTGATCTGCAATTTTCGAAATTAATTTCTTATTTCGTTTACGTTTCAAACGCTTTTCTCTTTCAGTGTTCCTCAGTATAGAGAAAATACGTTCTGCCCAAATCCCCTGCCCAATCACCCCTCGATCATTCTATCACTCCCTTCTCCTCTCCTTTCCCATCAACAGAGGCAATGGCCAAGGCCACTCAGCGATACTCGGAGCTCTCTGAGATTTGCATACTCTCTAGATTCGACTGGTCACAGAGAGTGCACGATTGATGCAGAGACTGTCCATTCCTCCACTCTCGATAGTACGAGAGAGGAGTAGGGCGGAAGGAAAAGGGAAGATATCTCACCCCTCACTCCCGGAATAAACTCTCACCTATCATAACAAGAGATGAACCCGCAGGGTCAGATTAGCTCTCAATTTCCTACCCGAAACCACCCCTCTCATTCCCACACTCAGGTAAACACCCCAACTCTAATCCCGTACTCACAATAGCAGAATGGGGAGATGAGGGGCACCCTAAAACAGTCAGTCCCATTCAGCACAATAGGATTTATCACTGGGTTCCCGTACTCGATCTGTGATATCTGACTAGAGACTGTGTGGAATGAAGAGAGATAGATCATTCCAGGGCACTCCCTTTCAGGCGCTCCAGAGCCCTTGGGGCGCATTTACGGCACCTGTCAAGTGCACTTCAAGCATTTCCAGGGTTTCAGAAAGATCCTGGCCCTCGTGATTCGTATATCCTCAACTGCTTTTCCACATCCCCTCCTTCTCCGGTCTCCATGTCTAGCTCTAAACCGGGTCGGTCCCTGTCCGCTGGCCACAACAAAAACGCGCATCCACCCAATGAGGGGAAGGAAAGGTGTTGCTTTGAGGGATCGCAAAGAAAGCGAAAGAGGGGGAGAAAATGGTCCGATCCTCCCCGAAAATGTGAGCTCAATTTTCCCGTCAAGCGTGAAAAAGAAAGCCGCAGTTGATCCGCCGACAACCTCAATTGGATTCGATCCTAGCCAATTTATCACGAACTGATTACCGTATTTCTGAGAAACACTATCGCAAACTGGTCCCGCTGTTTCTTACTATCAAATCATAGTAAATGTGTTTCGAGAAGTAATTGGTAAGGAATGCACTCTCCGAGTGTCTGACTCTCTCGATTTCCCTTCATATTTCGCCCAGTGATCTACCCCCGTCTCTCCAACTAATCATCATTAGTTCCCTTTCTCAGAAAGAGAGAGAGAGAGAGCGAGTGATAGTACTACGATTGTAAGCCGAAACGATCAAAAGGAGGGAGGGGGAAGGGGCGAAACCGGAACCGGGTATTGGTGTCTCTCCCTATTCCTCGCTCTCTCATCCGTCGTCCACTAATTGTCCTCACCATGAATGGACGAAGGAGAGAAATCATCTAGTGATATCCTATTGATGGATGCAATCACCCAAACAATTGATTTGATAAAAAATTCTAACATGAATAGTGAAAAAATCAAAGAAATGTATCCCGGAAGGCAATAAAAGACTAACATACCACCAGCTAGCATGGCATCCTACCGTGCCCTAGGAACCTACCGTACCCATCCCAAACTAGCGTACCTGCTCCCAATCGATGGCTTTCGGGCGATATCTGTGCAGGATGGCGTTGAATGCAAGACCGTCTCTCCATGAAGAAGTGAAGTTGGAGACTCGCTGGCGCAGAGGGTACCCTTCGGTGGCCTGGAACAAGAATTTGCTTATGCTTCAGCTGCCAACCAAATGTGTTACTGGACAAACTTTGATGATAGTGTCCACACCTATGTACAAAAAAAATGAATTCTAGCATGAATGCGTTTTTAGGTAAGTTCTTGTGTTGACGACTAATCAATATCGAATCGGTTACCGTACCTTCTGTGCCCACGCGAGCAGCGCGTCCTTCGCGGATCCGCCTTCGAGAGCGTCGAACTGCAAATTGATTATTGATTTCCTGATTATCGATTCCTTTCATCTTTATACAGCTTTTGGTTCATTTCTGCTCAATTTCAGCCATCTTTCTCGATTTTGTTGATTTCTAATCAATTTTCGACATCATTGAGTCTAAATTCTCGCTAGTTAGTCTATCTTCATGGAATTCTCCAGGAGAGAGCGGGGGGAAAGCGAAGTAGGCAGCGCTTGCCCAACGGCTTAGTGCTTGGCGCAGGGAGCTGAGGTACACAAGCTAGAGAGTGGGTAGATCAGAGAGAGCGCAGAGAGGTCAGAGAAGAGAGGAGAAGGAGGGGGAGGCTAGTAGACAGAAAGGATGATCGGCTGTGGGAAAGAGAAGAGAGTCAAGCATAGTCTGCAATTGCTTTTTTGCCGCCTTACACTAATATTAGGTTGAGGAGAGAACACTTTTCAAACAGAACTTTCAAATAGAATCATCGAGAAAACACGGAGCTTTCAAGCGCAAAATTTGATTGCTTTCGCACTTAGCGCAACTGAAATAGCTGTGTCTCTCGAATTCTATGATCTCTAGTTGGCTAGAGAAGTAAAAGTAGCGCCCTATCACAAAAACGTCGCATCATAACAGTTTCTCTCAACGAGCTGGAGCAAAAACGTGGCATTGTTGTAACTACATCACAATCGAGTTTAGAGACATGAGTTTCTTTCTTTCTTCTTCGGGTCATTTGATCAATCAATCAATCGGATACTGACTGTATTTCAGTCCAAAATGATCGCAGTGTACTGTAATGCGGTCAATTCTCAGCAGCAACAAGGAGGGGCGTTGCCTCTTATTTCTCGCAATTTGGGCGGGGAATCGAGAACTAACTTTCTTCCATTTGCCTGCTCTCTAACAGATCAGAGAGGCAGAAGCATTGGGAAATTGAGGAGTACTCCTCTCCTATCATGTCACATTTTACCTAGCACATTCCATCGAAGGAGTAAGGAGAATGCTCGATTCGATACTAAGCAATGCGCGTTTAGAGATCGTTCAGGAGCGATAGAGATGAGGGAGATCGAACTGTTGAGAAATAAGGCAAAATCGAGAGATTCCAGACGACTAAACGCTTGATAGATAGCACTAGTTCAGAAGAGATCCTCTTATTGAGGGTGTGGTTCACTCTCGAAATCGGAACAGCGCCAAAAGAGCATTGCTTTGGAGGAGAGCCGCGGCTACTGCGGTAGTACGCTAGCCTGTGAGAAACTACGCTAAATTGAGAGATCAACGCTAATACACTTTAGCTACTCCTCTCTCAGAGCTGTTTACTAGTCAAGGCCGATCAGTGATAGCAAGCAGCAAAAATGATAACGGAAATGGGAACTGATAAATAAGAAGTGATAGAAAGTTTCAGCCCCCGCACTTCCTTCTTACTTCCACTGAACCAAACAATGATTCAAGCGCCGATACGAATCGATCCCCCTTACAAATTACTCTAAGGCGCGTGAGTCAGTCCCCATTCAGCCTCCACTTTCTCCCCTCCACCCTCAATCTCTCTCTGCCCGCACCTCTAATGGAATGGAAATGGATGGCGCACTCTCTGAATGCGCGATCCAAGGCTAGAGACGGCTATTGATCCTCAGCTGATGGGCCATTAGGTCCTAGGAAAACAGAGCCTATCGCTGCCGATAGGCCTCCATTAGACAATTGCGTTGGAATGTTCTAGAACATTCTAATCCATTGAAAAGTTAATTAGTCTGTGGCTTCTTCTTCTCATCAGTGGTGTGAATTCCAAGTATAGTTATAGAAAGATTGGTTCAAAAAGATCGCAGTGTTCCGCTCCAAATTGCCTTGTTGTCCCTGTAGAAGTGAGGGATAGAAGAAGAGAGGAGGTATGGCACAGTCACCTCCCTTTCTCTGCCCCCCCCCCTCACTTCCACAAACACATTGCGCATTGCAATTCAATCAGTTCTCGATTCATCATCAGATTGAAGGAGGGCGTAAGAAGTCTGTAGGAGCGCACAAGAGACGCTTTAACAAGCAAAAAGTGTCAGACAATCCTCTATGGACAACGGCTTATTGTGCAACGACAGCTGAGCGCACAGACACTTTCCAAATCAATACCGTAATGCAATTTGCGAAACGCACCAAGCACATATCAAAGGTGCCTTGCTCATTTGCATTACAATGAGACGCTTCCGCTCGCTACTTTCGCTTGATCAGACACTTTTGCTTCTCTCATTTCGGGGGCGAATTTCGAACTCTTCAGGGGCAAGGTCGTTTACTCCCCGAAACGGACCAGTAGCAGAGACTAGTCACTCAAAGTCAGTGGAAGACGCAGGGGCAAAAACGGACAGTGATTGAACGCTAAAGTATTCTCATTTGATTTCCCTCACTTTCCTAATCGATCCATAACCGGGGAATGGGATGGAGTGATTGCAGAAAGATATCAGAGGTCGAGGAGGAGATCAGAGGCGAGAGACAACAGAGATGGGAGAGAGCGCAGACAGACAGAGAGATGCAGATATAGTGCGATAAAGATGATTATCTCAATGGAGAGAATGCGCAGGTTGACCGTTCGTGGCCCAAATTGCGGTCAATCAATGGACGGGATAAGAGCGCAATGAGAAACAACAATCAGCAAGATAGAACAATCAACAAGATGCAGGAAGCAGTCACACCCAATTTCAGTACATCGCGCAATAAACTCAGTTGTCGATACTCAATCAAGGTGTTACCGTACCTCGCCGTCGCCTCTCCTCAGACTGCGGCTGCGTTCGCGCTCCCTCTCGCTCCTCGTCTTCTTCACACGCTGCACTTTCCTCTCAAAGTGCTCCCGGGTCTCATAGGTGCTGCTCTCCGAGAAGCCCTGGCCCGCTCCTCTCTCCACCAAATGGGAGGTAGATCCTCCCCTCGTCTCCACCAGATGCCCTCCCTCCTGGGCGAACTGGCGCTGCATCGAGCCTCCGTAGGTGCCATAGCCGTTGCCTTGGTGCTCGGCCTGGTCACGGTAGGACGACGATCCTCCTCCGATCGCCGCATGACCGTGGCCGTTGCCGGTAACCGCGAATTGGTGCGAGGCAGAGCCGTTCTGGGCCGACGAACGGCTCGACTCGTGCTTGTGCTTCGTCTCCTTCTTGTAGGAGCGAATAGCCTAAGATTTAAGGTTAGGCTAAGGTCGCTTAAGTCATCCTAAGCTTAAGACTGAGGCTTACTTGGAACGAGCGCATGCACCGGTAGATCAAAGGCCTTTGGGAAGTATACACACACGAAGTCACTCACTCAATCGCGGAATCAATGGTTGAATCGAACTCGCCCAGGGGGTAGGCAGACACTGTTTGCCTATCTATCGCACTCCCCTTCTCTGATCCGAGTCAGCCCTTCTCTCTTGTTCGATGGCGGAACAGGCAAAAAGTCAGCTGGTATAAAGGTATCAGGGGTTGATCTACCAGTGCATGTTTCTCGCGCTTGTTCGGAGATTTCTCCTTGTTCTAACACACAAAGAGAGCAGGTGCCAGATCAAGCGTTCCTTCCTTTGTCCAAACACCACTTTTGGCTTCTGGGAGAAGCTTTCAGAACGTCAATTGAACGATGAAACGCTTGATCAAGCACATAAATTGAACAGTAAACAGTTGCTGCGGGCTAGGAAAGGTTGCAGCAGCTGCAGCTCAAGGACTCACGTTGTACATGGTTGCTGTGGTTGCAGCAAGGAGCAGTAGTAGCGCAGCGGTCGCAAGTGTCGCGGGGACTATCAACCACCGACGCGGCGCGCACCACACACAGGGATGATGAGTTAGAGGGGGCGGAGCCTCCGCCTCCTCCTCCTCCCCCTCCTGCTCTCCCTCCTCGCCACTTCTCGCAACCACGCCCTGTTGTGATCGAGTATTAGGAGGGATCGCGCACTCCTCGGGAGTTTCGGGAGCCGAGAGATGGCGCAAACCGAGAGACCGCTGTGACTCAGTTGTGGGGTGTTGCCCAGCAGTGGTCGCAAGATCCTCCTCCTCCTCCAAAGGGTGTGGTTGCATTCCTCCATCTTGATGACCCCTCAGTTCGTCCCGATCCGATGTCCACCTGCTACGCCCTTCCTTGTCTGGTCTGGACTCCGAGAAGGCTTCCGGTTGATCTTTGATCTTCAAATCATCGGCTAACTGGCACCGGGCCAAGGCCGCAACTGTCAGCAAGAGCATGGCGACCTTTAGCCATCCGCTGACGCATCCCTTCCTTCCGAAGAGCATTGCGAAAGTTCACGCTGCTTGAAGATAGCCAAGGGGAAACCTCATGGACTAGCAGCTCACTTCGACTATTGTTGATGATGGCGAGGCTTCTGGAGACTGGACGACTATGGGAAGAATACAGGGAATGGGAAGACTGGCAGGACCGACCGTTTGCCTCTTGACTGAATGCCTACTGACTCCGAGGCCTAGCCGCTTTGTAGTAGTCAGAGGAACTGACAGGCCGCTTGACGGGTCTTTCTCTGATTTCTCTTATTCCAAGCGAGATTCCGACACGCGATAAGGATTTCAATCGGACTGGAGAGTGAACTGGGAACACTGCCGAAGGTTACTTGATATGAACAGGCGATAGTGAAGTCCTTGTGCTTCCAGAGGTGGTTCAATGGGAAGTAGAGATGACTGGGAAGAGGGTGAGGGACAACAGGGTCTTATCTCTTGTTGTTGTTGATAGGATAACGGGGAATCTGGGGTAGATCGACGAGAGAGGGAAGACAAAGGATGCTGTGGGGCGAGCAAAATATGACTATATGATTGAATTCAACGCGTGCAATGTATCTTCTTCCCGGCTGATTCAGAATCTCTTCCTCCTTCTTTCTCTTTATTCCTTCCTCCTTCGCCTTCCTTCGCTTTGCGTGTGCAGAGAAGAGAAGTGTAGATCAAAGAGAGAGGGGGAATCGAGGGGAGAGAAACAGGATATGAATCGACGTACACCGTTTATGGCATCTGAATCAGGTGTCGTGGTGACTCACGGCTCCGGCTCGGGCTGCAGCTGCTGCAGGGTCGCTGGGATCCGGGAAGTAGAAGAAGATGATCGTCGACTGCACTACGCTTGAAGTTGCCTCGTTTTTCTCGCCCCGCTCGCTATTACCCCCAGTATTTGTCTATCCATAAGCGAGCGAAAGGCGTCCCGGAGCGAGAGATTATGGCGTTTAGAGAGAATCAGACGAGGAAAAGCGATTCTGCATGCACAAAGACTGTGATTTCTCGCCCTTCGCAACTTTCTTTTATCAGTAATCACATTGTTCCCGCGCAGATTCAATCACGCTTATCGCCGGCTCATCTGATTCGCCGGTTCTGATCCGATTTGCCGGCTCTGACTTTGTATCATCCTTTGATCCGGTGTTCCCCTAGAGATCATGCAATCTAGAGAGGCACTGTGTGTTGAAATCCTCCCTACTTTGAACGGCTCTTGACTCTGACATTTCCCTCCTCCTCTCAAGGATTGGATTTGGAAGTGGGGGGGGGGAGGTTTGAGATCCGGTCCAGCAGACAGCCAGCTCTACAATTCTCTGCATTTTTTCTGAGTCCAATTGCCCATTTTCCGTTTCATTGACCTGCGAGAATGGTCAATTTTGCTTTACGCTGTAAACAAGTCCTCTTATCATTATCAAGTCCGCTAATAACGTTCTCGTCTCCACATCTCGCTCTCACCGATCAGAGATGCGAGATAGTGTGCAAAACGAAGAGAGTCAGAACAGTTTTCAAGTCCGCAGTCTGCTTTTTGCTGTTACTCGAGCAGTTCGCTCGTAATCAATGATTGCGTTCTTGTCACTAGTAAATAGCTCCTACTCCTCCTCTCCGTCTCTAAAACATTCCCTTCCTTTCTTTGTACCTTCTTCTTCTCTTTGGTTGAACTGTCCCCTACCATTAGCGATCGGGGAGCAAGCAATCACTTTCTCACAATAAAATTACGGGGGAGATTGAGAGCGAAAGGCAGCGACCCTTCGGCAAAATTGACTATCAACAGCCAACAAATTTGATTGAGGGACGTAAGAGGGGTAGGTCAAATTTCGCGTGATTGATCAATAATGGACCCAGTACGGTACTTCATCCACTTCCAAGCACGTTGATCACTACTACTACTTACGCCGCTGACCTTCACCCCACTCTGCATGTGATATAGATGGCATCCTATTTCCTATCATTATGATACTCTATCTGCAAATTCCTCTTCTTTCTCTTATCAGTCGGGTGTAATCATAACACTCTTGCTCCCTAGTCACTGCATGTTCCAGATCAAAAACACGCCCTTCCAGCCGCTAAAAAGTACGGTCAGTTCGGGTAGAGTTCTCGGCCAAAATAGAGGGGCGAGGCAGGAAAAGTCCCCCACTACTCTACCTACGCATTGGGTGTGGCTGTCTCTTGCAACGGATTGAGAAGGAAAGAAGAATAGAGAAAAGAAGTGGGGAAATTGATGGAAGGAAGAAAGGTAGCGGAAGCGACAGAGAGATAGGCAATCAAGGGAAGGCAACACAATAATAATGCGCGAACATGACAAGAACATTCGAGAACAATCATTGCAGAAATTGTTCGTGATTAGAGCTGTAATCATCGATTATGTAATCTTCATGCACAGATATCCACATTTGATCATGTAACTTGAGCCCACTCGGCTATGACTAGAGTAATCAATATCAGACACACCTTTCTGTAATATCAGACTCAAAAGCAGTAACTAAAAAAACGAGAAAGACGGCTGAAGATGGAATCCCACCGTAATCCAGCTACCGTACTCACCCCAGTGTCCCTCCCACCATGCATGGGCGACGCGGCGCCTCCATTGGTCGCGTATCCGCCTGCAGCCGCCCTCACAGCAGCTGCAGCCTGCGCGTCGGCGCGCTGTCGCTGCTTGATCACGGAGACCTGGAATTCGAATTTGTTTGACCTGTCAATGAAAGAGAGTCCTAAGATCCGTGTCAACGGAGACCTGCAGATAAGAGCCCGTTTGCGTAAGAGTCGGACAATGTATGGCACAGTGAAAAAGTTGAGGTCTGAGGTAAGCATTGTTTTCGATGTCCCTTGAGGTGCCTAAAAACATAATCAGTATCTCATTGATCAAAAATGGAGTTTACGGTAGTTATGCTAATTACAAAATGAGGCCTTATATTGGTTTTCCCAGGCTAACTCAGCGAAGAGCAGCACTATCGAAAAAGTGCTGGAAGTAACTATAGTTCATTTTTGATGGACAGTCAGGATCTGAAAAGATTTTTGAAATTTGCATAAATTTGCATGATTTAAATCATTTATTGAGAGTTAGAAGTAAAAGATACCCCTGGAACTTTTTTGATATGTTAAGGGCACCGATAAGAACAAACGTACGCAAGTTCAGCACTGTGCGATATATCCTAGCTGACTTATGAATTTTCAAAGTTGAGAAAAGTTGCCACGCAAGGGAGAATCGACGCCGCGCAGTGCGCTCGGAGACACGGAATGAGAGGGAGACAAAGGAATGAAATGGCG
>LS507445.1:173691-204188 GCA_900490845.1 Pristionchus japonicus
ATGTCAAGAAAGTTCAAGGGGTATCTTTTTCTTCTAATTCTCAATAAATGATTTAAATCATGCAAATTTATGCAAATTTCAAAAATCTTTTCAGATCCTGATTGTCCATCAAAAATGAACTATAGTTACTTCCAGCACTTTTTCGATAGCGCTGTTCTTCGCTGAGTTAGCCAGGGAAAACGAATATAAGGCCTCATTTCGTAATTAGCATAACTACCGTAAACTCCATTTTTGATCAATGAGATACTGATTATGTTTTTAGGCACCTCAAGGGTCATCGAAAACAATGCTTACCTCAGACCTCAACTTTTTCACTGTGCCAATCCATGCCAGACATTGTCCGATTCTTACGCAAACGGGCTCATAAACGAAATGATGAAGGAATATTCGTCTTTATTGTTTTGAAATTCTATGAAATTGTAAAAATTATGAAGTTTATGTGTGTTATACTTTAGACGTTGGACATTGATCCTGATACCAGGCAATGGGCATGCATGAGGGCAACTTAGGTGAGGGTATAGGGTTTGGGCAGGTTGTGCGTAGTTATCCTGGATCTCTTGATCACCGAGATTTGCCAACGACATGTTTTACTTGCAAAATATATGTTTCTTTTCGTTAGAACCGCAGCAAGATAGCAATTGAGTTGTTGGAGACAATGGGATCTTGAAAGAGCAGTGAAACCTAATTGTGGAGGCTGTTGAAACGAGGCGGTTCAAGTTCCATAATCTGAATTGCCACACTCCGTGTTAAAATTTTCCGTGATCGCCTCGTCCGTGGAAAATGTTTGATAATGATTGTCGTTGAAGCCATCAGTTTGCATATTCAACATGCTGTTTGCACCATTTTGGAGCTTTGATCTATCAGAAAACTAGGAAATCGCAAAAAGTTTCCAAAAACATACTTGGAAGTTGAGAATGATGGTCCAGATGAGGCCGAGGGTCAGCTTTCCATTGCCCTCCACGATGTCCTCGGGACGAATGTTCACCAATCGGATCTGAAATTATTGGATTCTTTTTGAAGTTTCAAAAGACAAGTTTATTCTGCATCGATTCAAGTGGTGTGATTCAGTAAAGTTCAATCGCTCACATTCTTCATCTTCAACCAGTCGAGGCAGTACTGGATGTTCTGGATGCGATGGAAGCGAGTGCTGCCGTTCTCACGCAACTGAAAGTCAAATTTTATTATATTTCTTGGAAACTCAGTAAAACTGATTTTACCATGATGTGGACCTCTAATACTCACGCTGAAACACATCTATTATTTATCAAAGAATATTCCATCCCTACCATTCGCATTCTTCCGCCTCACTTCTAACTCAAAACGGCCTAGTCATGACCAAAAATCTAAGAATTCTCACCAAATTCTCGGCACTGAGCACTTCCAGCAGCGATATGAGGTTGTTGCCATCTCGGAGGTCGATGAAGAGGTCGTCGACGTTGCGTTGTGCCTGCCAATTAACGTAATTAACTAATTATTTAGAATATTAATTCGTGTTTGTTGCTTGTTTCAGTTCTGTTCACAGGATTCCTTTCGTCAGACAAGGTTGGAAGTTCCAACTTGGAACGAGATAAAAGCGAGATCAGAGATGCTCTGATTGTGTCACTTTCGCTGGATCTGAACCACTCTCGTTCTCTCTCTCTTTCACCCAATCACATCAATCACTCACCAGTTCCCGGCAATGCTGCGGGTTTTCAGGTAGTGAGATCGCAAATTATGAAATGTATTGACAATATTCGTAAATACAGAATCTTTTTTCATATTGTTGTCCGACATACAACGAAAGATCAACTGAAATCGAACTATTCCCCCCCCCTTGATCAATATTTTGTGAAACTCAAAACATCACTCAAGAGCACACCTCTTCCGGTGTCACTCATTCCTCTGCCTCACTTTTGAAAAAAAAACTATATTCAAGTGTAGCGTCGATCTGCTAATGCAATCGCCTTGCTCTGCATTTCAATCCTCTTTGAAACGTAAAAAAATACCTTGCATCCCTCAAGAGTACACCCTTCCGGTGTCACTCATTCCCTCTGTCCTCTCCCTCTCTCTCGACTAGCCCTTCCCTCCCGTCCCAACACCGCCGATCACCTCTCATCACTCATTAATCCTCTTGTTCTTTCTCTTCTCCACCTCTCTTCTCTGTCTCTCTCCATTTCCCGTTGTCTCTCACGGTTCCTTGACCGACTCAATCTCTTCTTGACCAACCCGGATTACAACCCAGTGCATCAATAAAGAACACCTGTAGATCAAGAGTGATAAGAAACAATTGGGCAGTGATCCCATCAGAATTCAAAACAAGAATGTCCGGCACTTCTGCTCTTTATGTCCCGGGTCTCTAATCCACTCATTGATCTCCTGTTCTCCCAAAACGCTCCACACATGCACCTGTTTTTCAAACATAGAGGACAGATCTAAAGTACGAATTTCCTAATGGCCCTACTAAAGTCGTTACTCTACACATCTGGTCCCTGTCATCGCTCCCTCCATTCCGTACTCCATCAATCGCTAGTAAGAACTTCCTACGGAGGGCGAAGCGAACATCTGTGTCGTACTCTTCGGGCT
The DNA here is from genome assembly GCA_900490845.1 of Pristionchus japonicus. Classification (NCBI taxonomy): domain Eukaryota; kingdom Metazoa; phylum Nematoda; class Chromadorea; order Rhabditida; family Neodiplogasteridae; genus Pristionchus; species Pristionchus japonicus. The sequence goes on from LS507445.1 coordinate 176,254, forward strand.
CTTGTGCAAAATTGTTAGCTGGCCGGTCATTTAGAGTTTCGTTTTCGAAATACGCTTCACATGCATTGCAAAAGCTAAGAAGTTTGGAACATTCTAGTTTCTCTTGCTCTATTTTTGATTACCAAAGATGCGATTTTGCATGAAAAATGCTGCTAGGCCGATCTGCGGTCATTTTGTGGAGAACGGCAGTCAAACAGACAAAGAGAGGACGGTCTGGCAAATTGACCGACTAGTGTGTTGGAGAGAAGTGGATGGATCACCACTAAAGAGCGCACCCGAAGAGATAAACTACTGTGCGGAGAAAGAGAAAGACCGAATGCAGACAGAATTGGCCAGATGTGGAAGAGTAATTGCTCAGTTCAAAGAATGAAATGGAAGGTTCAGAGAACGGTAGAAATGTTAAGAATCTTGAGAGAATGGACGAAATTCGATACCAATGAGAAGCAGAGATTTTCCAACAGATTTCAACTTAAGAATAATTTTCGAAAATCAACAATCAATAATCCACCGTACCTTCCTCAGGTGCTTGTTGACCCACTTCGTGAAAGTCTTCTTCTGGATCGAATCGCGTTCATCTGAAATCAGATTGATTAATAGATGATCTTTGATCTTTGATCTCTCCCAAGTTCCCGATTCTCAAAGAACTGCTTGATTCTGATTGAATCCCCTGTTCATCCCTCGAATCTTCCCTCCACCTTTCGCACTTCGTTTTTCGTCGCTTCTTCTCCATTTCTCCCTCTGACTCATCCCAACTTCCTCGAAAATCGGCGAAAATCGAGCGATAGAGATACTTCCCCACTGATTACTCATGCTGATTTGCTCCATATCAATGACTCCATATCAATTTCGAATCGATGACGTCATCTAATCCCTTTCAAACTCTCATCGAGCTAAACCCTCAAGGCTGATCTAGCTCTCTTCCGCACTCTCCGTTTCCTACACTATCTCGCCTCCGAACACACATACTCCACGTAAAGTGTCCCCGCTTTTGAGAGGGGGGAAATGGAGCCTCATTTGATTCCACTTGTTCGTCTGCTTCTCTGGGTGCTCTCCTATCCCCTCAGTCTCTCGCCCCTCCAATCTCCCCAATCCCCCTGCACTAGGTGCCCTCTGTGCAGTGTAGGACAGTGAACAAGGTGCACGTTCTCTACAGGGCAGACACTGCGAGAGTGCGAGTGTAATTCAGAGGGGAAGGCCATCAGAGAAGTACGGAGTGACCTGTTCACAGTCCGATGGGAAGAGAGGGACAATAGGGAAGGATTGGAGGGTGGGAAATAGAGTTCGTAATACGGGTAATCGTCTCTTCATTTCACACACTCTCTCGTCTCTCTGACCGGCGAGAGAGTGTGCGAAATGAAGAGACGGCGACCCGTATTTCGAACTCTAGTGACCTGTTCACAGTCCGATGGGAGGAGAAGGACAATGGGGAAGGATTGGAGGGTGAGAAGTGAGACAAGCGAGCAACGAACGAGAACTCAGGCAAAAAGTAGAGTCCAGGTATCAAAAGCGGCCGAAACGCCTAATCATTTGTCTTTCGCCGCCTTCTTTCAACTTCTTCCACCTTTGCCTGCCGGCCTTCCACTTTGTCACCGCCTATTGACAAGCTCCTAACACTTGAATCACTCATCTTCTTCTTTCTCCCAAATATCAAAAGCGTTTTTCTGCTTGACCACAGAACCAACACTGTTCTCACAAGAATAATCCCAATTCAAGTAAACATTAGAGAACTACGGACTGCTGAGATGTCCCTGCAATCGGACAAAAGCCTTGCCACTGGCAGAGATATCCCGGAACCCCTCCTCATCTCCTCATTCCCTCCAGTGATCCCCTATCTCAGTTTTGAAGAAAACCAAGGTTATTCTGGACGAGCTCTACTCTATTCTGGGAGCATTTCTACAAGATTTTAGCATCCTTATCCAGCTCCTTGGCAGAGATATCCCGGAACCCCTCCTCATCTCCCTCCCTCCAGTGATCTCCTATCTCATCACCACACATGTGCTCACCCCCTCTCGCTCTATCTGGTGTTTACCCAATGTGGGAGGGGATGAAGGAGGAGAGGGAGGAAGTGTTGGCTAGAGAAACAAAGGAGGTAGATCAGCGAGATGACCGCTAGAGAGAGTGCGATTTGGAGAGAGACAGAGAAGTCAGGCATCGCGAGAGAGTATGGGAAACGGAGAGAGTGCGGATCCCTGCTAGCCAATGTGTCCTTTTTGCTCGCACCTTTTCTTTAGCCCTCTGTCCCTTTCTTCCCGTATCGCTAGCGCTCGCTCTCGCACATACGTTATGAAACCATGGGACACAAGAATGGCTGACTAAGCTCTCTCCCTTTCACATGCTCTATCGCTCGACAGACAGACAAACTGCGCGACCTATCACAGCTCCGTTTACATCCGGCTGACCTCGGTCATTAACTGCGAGCAGGACTGTATACTATCGAGGCTATCGAGGCATAATCCCTATTCGACTACCCTCTTTGACCAATGGCCTCTCAATACTGCATAATCCCACGCCTATCAGACGGTTTTCTCTGATCCTTGACGAGCATTTATACTCCTCAAATCCCCAATCCTTCGCACCTTTCCTTATCGATGATGAGGAACGGACAAGAGGCTCAGATCAGAGCGTGGAATATGCTCACCGGAGCGTGAAAACCAGAGCACACGCATTTCTATGATAGCCCAAGGCCGGGGCTAATGGCTCCCTTTTCCTACTTTACTCATATTTTATTTATCGCTGAACAATGACAGTTCTGTTTACCCCGGCGGTGCAGAGATTTATGCTAATATCAGAGGGTCCTTGAGAGTCGGACTATACAGAACGGAGAGCATTAGCATGATAGACTCTTCAAGATCAGAGGTGACTATAGCCGGGAGATCGGTCTATACTATTTCCCGGCAACAAAGGAATGCGCAAGATGAGTTCCGGAACTTGATCCGCAAGTCTGATTCATTGCTGGAATGTGTTGGAAAGGTGAGAAAACGGAGCGGTTCGCACGGAAAAACGTTGGACAAAGCGCCAATTGGCTAATAGCCTATGAATGATGAGAATAATGAGAACGGAGACTGGATTGCGCAAGCAATAGCCCATCGGAGCAACGGTTTCTTCATTGCACATAATCTATTGCTATTCAGACAGAACCATACATGAAAAAGGATACATGAAAAGGTTGCAAGAACAGAAACAAGAGGAACCAGAAGATCTCGCGCTCAGATAAGGCAACAAATGAGGAAATCAAGGTGTAAAATGGATCGAAATCTGAGTAAAACCAACCTTTATGCCGCTCGCGATTGCTCTCATAGTGTTCTAGATGCTCCTGCTCGGCGATGTCAACATTGTAAGGAGTACCCGTGGATGTCATATTATTATACACGCATAGGCTAAAATGAGCTACTTTTCATTCAAAAACGGCGAAAATTGTGGCTCGAGAAGCAAATATTGGTCAGGAATGACAAATCGAGAGTTGAAAAGAAGGCAAAAATGGGAAAATGCCCCCAAGCAGAGCGTGGGAATGGCCCAGACACAACGGAGCGACGCCAAAAGGGTCAAGAACGGAGGTGGAGAGAGGGAGAGGTGGAGGAAGGGAGGAGGGGAGTGAAGAAATGACAGGCAGTGAGAGAGAGCGAGAGACAAGGGAGAATGGAGAGAGCGAGGAGACAACGAGAGCGCGCCCCATCCAGGTAGGCTAACTTGCGTATACCGTGGTCTACCGATTATCGATTGATTGATCGAATACTGATCATTGCTGGTTTTATCTCCACTTTGGGCCAATGATTCAAAAAATTTGTGGTTTTTTTTTCATATTGAACATGGCCAAGATTTTATCGAAGCACGCTTTATAGCCTAACAAAACATAGCTGAAGCCATAGGAATAGCTACAGATAGAGAGGTGTGTGATGCAACGGGGCGAAAAAGTGAGGGGCGGAATGGAGAGAGCAGATGAAGAAAGAGAGCGCGCTAGTCAGCGGGTATATCGCGGAACTCCGTCTGACAAAGGTAAACTCGGGCACTCTCTCATTTCCCCCTGATCTCTCGCCTGCTCTGCCTCGGAAAGTGACTAGAAAAGAGGGGAAATGAAAGCGGAAAGAGCCTCCGGTCACTCGCTGTTGACTTGTTAGATTAGACCGCTGACCGGCCAGCCTACTTTCCGTAATTTTCTCTCTGACCAATGCTCTGTCTAACCGTTCCACGAGTAATTCCCGAGGTCATCTCGAAATCTGCGAAGTCGCAAGATTTATGCGCGATCTGATTGCTGATAGGGGCAAATCAGTGATGGACGGGGACAAATTGCCAGTGGAGTCCTTGAGAAGCGAACCGGGAGAAGGCTATTTGTTCCATTTTCGCGCCCATTTACCTCCGAGGAGTAGTGACAGCTAGCTGTGTCTCTGACTCTCTCAAATCGAACGCTATCTCGCCTGCCCTGGCCTCAAAAGTAGCAGAAATGCGTAGAGAAGGGAATAAGAGAAAGAAGAGATGGTCAGATTCGATAGGCATCGCTTGGCGTGGTCAAGTGCCTTTTTCGCACGCAAAGAGAAGGAAAAACAATGGCAACATAGTGGCGAAATGGCCCTACTCTCTCAAAGTTACACTATTTCTCCCAGGTCAGTAAATGAGATATTTGTAGTAAAAATTACGTGACTCAACCGTGTAGAAAGTTTCTCTACATTTCACATTGTCGAGTATGTAAAATGCTTAGAATGCATGAGAGAAAGTCCAGCCTCATCCACTTTCACGAACTTTTTGCCCCTCTCCCTGTCCATTCAAGTCCATTATTGCACGAGCATTGGATGAGTTTCACATAGTCCATTCTTAGGGAGAATAAGTGGCAAGCAAAAAGACAATTCATGGCACCCGGATTGGGAGAATGCGATTGATGAAATAGGCCAAGTCTTCAATACTCCATTAGCCAGTTAGTTTATGATAGTATCTATTCCTGGAATACCGTAATCTCATCTCACCATGAATATCGTGTAGACTTGTGTTCGAAAATCGATGACTGTCGTTGGTTTTGTCCATGAAAAATCTGGAATGGAGCGAGCATGCACACTATTCAACTAAATCGATCAACAATCCATGGATACGATATGTTATCGATCGCCTACCGTACTCAGATTATCGATTATCGATTACCTAAACGAGGCGCTCGTCGTGACGCTGGTCGGCGTCGCCGTCTGTTTCCTGTCCATGGGCGACGTCGGGAAGGAGGACGTCCCCGACGAGGGAGAGCGCTCCTGATTCAGGGAGTGGAGTACGGTAGGATACGGTAGATCAATCGATAAGTGGTGTTCTTCTAACAGGAAATGGTAGGAAAATCGAATGGTATCAGAAGCAATCAAGTGCGAAAAGGCAGAAAATAGCGTGACTAAGCGGCGAAACAACTAGCTAGATAGCTTGCAGCGCTGTTAGAGGAAAAGGAATCAGATTGAGCGATTTGGAAGATTCGGCAGTTTCGCAACGCTCGCAAAAGTGTTCAAAACGGTGTTTACAACTATTGATCCAATGCGATATCATAAAGCATTGCTAATCAGAAACTAATCCTTGAAAAGCTACGATGTATTGAGGAAGGTTCCTATCACCTAATCTGATCAACAACAAAAGACACAGTCAGCACTTTAACCCCTAAAAACTCTATGCGAGGAAGAGGTGTGCGCCAAACCATTCGAAAAAGAAGGAGACAGAATGCTTGGATAGGAAAAAAATCCCTAGTAAAGCTCAACAAAAACGCGTCTCCTCAACACAGGCATCATACCCACAATCAATCTATCAGCCTCTTCCTCTTCCCTTCTCGGTCTCTCCTCTCTTCTTTGATAACAACCTATCGTGTCAAGTAATGGGTTTGCTGGCGCCGAGGCTAGGGTCACTAGTCCTTCATGTTTTGCATCCGGTCAATACTCGCACCCCATGCTAGTCAGTAAATTTTGAACAAAAAGATGGGTTTCGATTCAGCTTCTTTTCACGCACGCGCTTTGAGTAAAATCCTAAAAACAATCAAAAATCACGTACCTCTCTCCAACTAGGACTGTTGTTATTCAGCATCCATTTCTCGTTGAAGAGTGGTCGGTCTGGAGTGGCTGGAGTTGTGGGCGTGCCCCTCTCACTCCTGGGACTGTCCATCCGAGGAGTTGAGGTCCGAGGACCGGGACCGGGACTTGTCGCATCCGAGAAATAGACGGTCGCCGAGTAGGAATAGCCTCTCGGCGAGCCGGAATACTCTCTGGTCCTGGCTCTGGAACTGCCCAGGATCGGCGAGTAATCCGTGACCGGCGAATTCCACTCGCCCCGGCCCTCGATCCTTCGTCGGGGCCTCTCCGGGTCATCGAAGGGCACGGAGAACTGGTTGGGGAAGCGCGGCGGCCGCGACATCCCGGTTCCTGGCGTCAACTTCACGGCTCTCGGCGCCTCAAATCACGGCTCCGTGCGAAAATGACGATGATTGCAGAGAAAGCGGAGAGTGATAGATAAGCGGGCCTTTGCGCCGGGCGTTTTGCGCTCTCAATTCAGAGCCTTATCAAATGGCCGAAGCGAATCGAAGAGTGAAGAACTGGAGTTGCTTTCCTTTTCCTCCATCTTCTTCATTTCGAGGTCACCCTTTATGGTCCTCATCTCAATTTTATCTTTCAGTGAATGCTTCCGGTCACTGATTTGGGATAGTCTTTGGCTGAAAGCTCAGAATGTTGGGGTTACTGTAGCTATACTGTAGCTGTAGTTCTGTCTGGTCAATCGCAAACTGACGGCTGACTCGGAATCAAAAGAATGCTATGCGTCTTTTACGGCCGCACAAACATGAGCAAGCAAGGGGGTGAGGCCGAGAATGCTGATGTGGAGGGATGCGGAAGGGGAGAGAGACAAGGGAGAAGTGAGAGGGCGCAGAGAGTCAGAGCAAATTTGTGACGGCATTCTACGCTGCTCGTAAATAAGGCTGGGTTGTTGCGACGTTGTGATAACGGCTATCAGCACTGGCACAGAGCAAAGAGGTAATAATGAGGATGATGAGAGAGAAAATTAGGAGAACCGAAGAAACGCTGTTGAAAATAAGACAAGTGATTGAGAGAACTGAGAAATGAGGACAGACGTAGAGAATTGGATGACACAATCGGAATGTCCAGGTGATAGAGTGATAATGAGCCATGAGTCAGGTGCACTCCTGCCCCTTCCGGTGTGTCTGCCTCGGTTTTTACTGTTTTTCCCACCCTTATCACTCCTCCATTCTAATGAACAGTTCAACTAGCCCGCTTCACTTCTCAATGCTTCGTTATTTTTTGCAACAGTGTTCCTTTCAACCCTTCGCTGTGAGAAGCGTACATCCGAGCTCTCTTGCTTCATTTTGCCCTCGAACTGCAGCGGTTCCCAAACGCTACCGTATCCAGCCATTGATCGATCCGCCATACCTCCCAGATGCGCCACCCTCCGATCGCTCATGTCCAGCTTCCTGAGAGCGAGTGGTTGCTCGCACATCCACTCTTCTAGCACGCGCGCCCTCTCTGCATCCGAGGAGTCGAGCTGGAAAGGGATATGAATGATTTGATACGTTAGCTGCACCAGTCACTCATGTTAACGTTTCACTACAAAACAGGTCAGTTTTCAGGACATTTTAGGTCAAGATTCAAGCCAACTTGGACGTCCGAGGAGTCGAGCAGGAAGGAATGTGATCCTGTGCTCGTACTTTTGCAGGCAAATTGTATGTTATCACGCCAAAACAGATTTCATACAGCTCAGTTCAAGTCGAACTGGAAAGCTAGTAATGATGCTCGATCTCCATATCATTGTATCGAGTTATTGTATGCCCACATGAATTCAAATCGGATGCTATTTCAATAACGGTGCAGAGAGGACTGATATGTTCACGCAATCGGACAGATTATACATCAAGACGAAGTAAAAAAGGAGTTATGTACGAACAGTTGTCACCCTATCCCATTCGAGGGTTCCGCTGATTTTGATGACCATCGTCTGTGAAATGATCATCTTTTAATTTCAATTTCAGTTCGCAATTCAATTCACTGTTCGTTCGACTACTTTATCCTTTCTGACAAGACTTTCAAAGACAACTAAGTGACTAGTCACTTTGTATGGAAATTGGCCACTTTCTGCGCGGAAGAGCACGCGGAATTGGACGTTGAAGTAGCTAGTCACTTCGTTGTCTTTCAAAGTCTACTTCTGACCTCGACCCTCGCAGTCACTCGTCTGTCGTAGTTGCCGTTGCTGGAAGCGCTTCCTGATCGCTGGACGTCAACCGTACTGCAGAGATCAAAGATCAGAGATTAGAGATCAAAGTTCAAAGTTCACAGATCAGAGTGATCGTTTCAACGCCAGAAGTCAAGATGGAACGTAAATAATATTTAGACGATTGTGTAAATAATACGCAAGTGCTTGCTATTGAACGAATTGAACCATCTCTGCTTTCACCATTCTGTGAAGCATAATAAATTCATCACCTCTCCTCATCATTTTCAAGCAGAGGCTCCTCACTGCCCCTTCTCTTCTTTCTAACAGGTGATAGGAGAAGTGGCGTTAGGGGCATTGTATGCTATGCTGTTGCATTCAGGAAACGGCAAACAAAGAATCTTTCCCACACCAATCATGGTCGTGATTCAACTATTCTCGTGACTTTCGTCACTCCTCTACTATCCATTCAAGATGGAGCATTTGTGTATGAAATGAATAACTATGATCAAAATTTTGTTGAACATTAGAGTTCGAAATACGGGTAATCGTCTCTCCATTTCATACATTCTCTCACCGGTCAGAGAGACGAGAGAGTGTGTGAAATGAAGAGACGATTACCCGTATTTCGAACTCTATTGAACATACAGAAACAATTCAACTGACTGATAGTGGTAAGTCGCGGGCTGGCTTCGCTCCCTTCGCATTGATGACGCGGTTGATCTGGAATTAAGCTGCTATTTTTATTGAAATGGATGATAGAAGAAAAGCAAACGTTTCATTACAAACCCGTATTCTCCATTCTCAAAGGCACAACCCATTCTCACATTCCAATTTCGTCCATTCCACAAATCGTTCGCGGTCCTATTTGTTGAATCATCATTTTCGCATTATGCTCTCGCGCATTTTTATAATTCCTCGAGAATAGCCCAATGAAGATTCGATTACGTGACCGGGCATTTTCACTAGAATTCTAGCTGAATGAGCAATGTAAAGATCAAAGAACAAAGATAAAAAAACAAACATCAAACACCAAACATCAGTCTCCTCACCTCCCACTCTCCACTGCCATTCTTCCTACGGCATCTCTGCTACTGCTTCTCATGACTGATCGGCCAAAGTGCTCTCTCGGTAGATCATCCACCCTCTCTGCCGGTCGATAAACATCCGAGGATGAGGTGGATGGGCCGTAGTCGTCATGGGCGTTCCTGCAACGAATGGGAATCCACGGTAGGTTATTGATTGATCTAGAGTCTAGTTCTAAAGCGTTTCAGGTTACAGACAACTGAAGTACTAGTTGAGTTTCGCAATAGAGAGAACTAGTTGCATACTATTTTAGGGTTGATTTCGAATCGTTTCGTCTGCTAAATATGAAATAATGCCTACTTGGGTCTCTTCGTGCACTTGCACTTGCAGCACGCTAGTTTGTCCAGCCATTTCGGCATCGCAGCTGAGTTCTAACTCGTAGAGTTGAATAGGACAGGAGACCAGGCGACTATCGGGAACTATGCCTCAGGGCATGGGGAAAGTGCCACAAGTATGCACAGAGATGCGCGCGTTATGGATGATTCATCAACTTTTCACTGTTATGTGTTTCTCGCAAACGCGCCTCTCCTTCCTTCTCTTTCATCCCCCGCCACAACGATTATCATTGGCATTATCAGAATGGGCAAATGAGAGAATTTGATGAATTCGGAGGGATCGGGTAGTGAAGCTTCAACTTTGTTAATAAGTCAACGTTGATCAGAGTCACAATCAACGTTTAGCTTGCAGTGATCTTTTTTTAGATGACTCCCTCAGGAGCAACTTGTACTCTCTTCCCTCGAACAGTCATACCACTTGAGAGGGGGATGCCCCTCACTCTCCTATTCACCTCCATAAACGTCCCTAATCCTCGCCCAATACCCCTGATTCAGTAACCTGCTTCACTACCTATTCACTCTCGCGTCTGCGCTCTCTCGATTTCGCGTGCTCTCTCCTCCGAGTATTTCCCTGGTTCAACCCGAACCTATAGAGAAAGGAAAGAACCACTTCACCCATTTCGGGGCGCTATTCGGGATCAAAGGAGAGCGAACAGTGAGAAAAGTGGACAAAAAGCTGAGCAATTGGGTTACTACTTTTTTCTGCAGTCAGTAGCTTCATCTGAACATCAGAGGTCGTTAAGATCTTTTAATTTTTTTTTCCGATTAGCGACAGCAAGTCTCGTTTCGGAATTCAAAATAGGAAATCAGACAAGAACCTACACAGTAGTGCTGAAGGCGTTCGCTGCAGATTGCCTCCGTCGTCGGACGGAACCAAAGATGCCTACAATTTGAACAATACTTTTCAGCGATATTATCTCTATTTCGCTTCTCTGAAGAATACTCAAGCAGGAATGTGATACTAATGTAAAAAGCTTTGAATTGAACCTGCGAAGCTCGACGACCCGACGCTAGTTGTCATGGAGTCGCGATCAGGTTGTGGCTGCTTCTGCTGAATTCTCAATCATGATCGTCATCTCGACAAATGGCATGAGTTTCACTGACTCATCAAGTGATCATGAGATCTCTGTATTGCTGATATCTTGCACATCGCTGGTGTAAAATTCAATATCAAAACGTTTTTTTCAGAGATCAGAGATCAAAGATCACTTCTCTCACCTGATCTCCCTTCCTCCAGAACCGCAGATCCGTCGTGGAGAAGGCGAAGGACCGCGGCATTTCAGCCCCTGATATTAACGAAATTAAAATTTCACAAGTTCGATTACGCAATTATGAAACGAGTGAAAGAACAACAGCGAAATCAACTTTGCACCAGACCATCGATCCTAATGAATTCCCCGAGAGAGAGGTGGTGTACGGAACAAAGCGAGAGAGGCAAGCTCTCCTTTTCCAGATTACCAGGATACTAATGGAATCTTGAACCGGGACGAGATAGTGTGTGAATTGGAGAGAGCCAGAACAGACTCTTCCAATCCCGAACAAAGAGGAACAGGGGAGGGGAGGCCATTCGCGGTCTCTCTCTCTATTATTGGAAGGTGAACAGAGGAGGCGACGATTATCCAATTGGGAGTGCAGGGAGGGATGGTCAGGGAGTGAGTGAGAGAGAAGATGGTGTGAGGAGACTTTAACCTGGATAGTGCGTAATAGATTCTCTACAAAATAATGCGTAGCTTTCAGAGAACTTCTTTTGGTAATCCTCTGAAAGCTCCATCAGAGTCAGTTCCAGCCAAATGACAGAATAATTGACACCCATACATCCTTTGATGATCCTTTCCATGATGCGTTCCTTTCCACACTCTTACAAGAGAGTAATGATTCAGTTGAGCAACCATTGCAGAAACTATGCATAAGTCAACACCAGCTGCTAACGCTCTCCAACCCAACTCGCGACAATAAAAACATGATTCATCACCACTCCCTTGTTGGTATTATTTGCGCCAAGAGACTCGAGGGGTGGACCAGAGAAGAGCACAGGGAAAGGGGGAGGGAAGTTGGAAGAATGGACTGGCGGCCTCTCCATTTCACATGGTCTATCGGTGCTCTGGCAGGTTAGAGAGCAGAAAAGAGGGAAATCGTTGCATGGGAGTTGAGTAAGAGTGAGTGAGTAGGGATGAGTGACCGGTCTGTCTGCCCCCTTACTCGGGGCTGAACTGTATGAAGTGAGTTGAGAAGGGAGAGGGTCTCTTTGCCTGACCGGAAATTGCTGCCCAGGCAGGAAATCTCTTAGTATGAAATGCCGTAGAGGCATTGTAAAAAACTCAGAAGAAAATAAATAGAGAAAATTTAGGCCTTATTGCAACGACAGCGATACTGAATGGAAATGCGCATCCAAGAACTTCAATTATTCGTGAAACGTCACGCAGCAAGGCCAATGAAAATGGAGTTGAAAGCCAAGCGGAATGATAGGGAGGGAAATCACTGCGAGAAGAGTCTGGAAAAAGTGTGTCGCAATCGAAAGTAGGAAGATTGATGGGAGGCTGCTAGGTTAGTGGAGAAAAGAAGAGAGAAGAGACTTCAGAAAATATGAGCGATTTATGCAGGGCAATTCGAGATACGGGAACTTTCTCGAAGAAGCGCCAGAAAGTGTATGTCGCAATCGCGAAAGAACTTGATAGATTATCTGAAAGACGGCTGCTAGGTTGATCGAGGGGAAGCAGAGAGGGAGGAAAGAGGGAGAGGGTGATCTCGAACCCAATTGTAATTTCAGATATCGGTAGCTGTATCACTCATTCTGTAATCTACTGGAAGAAGTTTCGGAAAGAGAAATCGAAGTTACAAGATAGAGAGGAGTCTGCTAGAGGAAGCAGAGAGGGAGGGGGAAGAGAGAATCAGAGAAGCATCAGTGTGGTGAACCCCAGCGCAAAAAGTGAACCTCTCAACAGTTGCTGGTATCTGCTAGAGACTGTGTAATCTGCAGAGAGCCCAGACAGGTCAGAGAGCAGCGAATCGACGAGAGATCACGCTGATCGGAGAGAGTGCAGACAACGAGAGGGAGGGGAAGAGCTACTGGGGGAGCGGTCACTGACAACTTTGTCGACCACTCCTAACAGTCGGCTGGCCCTTCATCGTCTCTGTTTCTCTCTGCTCTCTCATTTCTGCGTGCTCTCTCGCCTGAAAGATAACCATTACCTGGAAATCTGGGGATCATAATCGAGTAAGCCAATCGGATAAAAAAGGGACGGACAGGACTAGTACATGCAAGTGTCAAGCGTGAATAACATGCCGAATCGGTGAGAGTAGCGGGAACATAAATATGGGCGCTCTCTCAATTTCACATGCTATCTCGCTCCTTCTACCAGATCAGGAGTCTTTCTCTAGAAATCATCTCAATCCACTCTTCTCCTCATCTCATATTTCCCCTCTCCCCACAATAATTCGGCCACTGTTCCTTTTGTGAAAGAATCTCGTCAGCAAACATCCGATTCTTTGAGATTCCCAAGTTTTCCGAAACTTCCCTTGCGATAAAGTACAAATCCTCGCCATTTCATCCGATTTTTATCCAACAAATTACATGGCGGCAAAATAGATACAACAAGAATAAGCGAAATACCTCCCAAACACTAACGTGAATAACCGGCTAAACAAAGTTTCTCGGGCTAACCATACGGGGACAGTCAATCGATACGTTGTGGGGCATTCTGTGAAACAATGAGGCAGACAGAGGGGTGGGTAGGGCAATCAATCGATAATCAAGTGAGACAAATACAGCAGTCACGAGAAAGGGGCCTTTGAAATACAATCGGAAACAAAATACAATCGATATCTATTAGATTTATGGGAAAATCTGTCACGGCGTGACACACAACAACTGAAATCTGACAATAATCATCCCATATCTAGAGATAAATCTCTCAAGATAATACAAAAACATTCAGTAAAATTTGATACTCTTTCTCGACTACAGTATTTAGCGGGGTTACAGTATCTCTCGATTACGGTAGGTCATTAGATCAGGAAAATCTAAAAAAGAGAAAAGTGGGGAACTCTTGTCAAATACAATATCAGATCAGGGCATTTCTAGCTCACGTTGACTACACAAATGGGGTGATACCGTATGGAGACACGTGCCGTACCCGGAGCTCGGAGCTTGCTCACGCCTTCTTCTCCTCAATGATGCCCGCGGCGATGGTCTGTCCTCCGGCGCGCAGTGTGATGCGTCCGAGTGCGCGACACTGAGTGAACGCCTCGATCGCCACCTGATAATTAGAATGATTAGTAATCAAGCTAATTCATTATCAGTCAGCACAATAATTAATAACGAAGCTACATTCCTATTTCTCATGAGGAATTTTTTTTTGTTTCCAGAGGCTGTCCACGAGATATTACCTGTATCGTGACCAGAGAGATTATGAGGCCTAGTTAAAACCGAAACAAATCAGAATCAGTCTCGCGAGCGGCTTGCGTCAATTTTGTGTGGATTGTATTTATTTCCAATGACCACGTCGTTCCAATCAAAGGATCCAATTTTTTCTACATATCACCATAGTTGAGCGCCGTTTTCCTTGAGGACATTCAAGGTGGCGGTAACCCGTTCACATTCCCGAATTTTTGGAATTTTTGAGAGGTGACCCGTAGTTTTTGAGGAGGAATTATCGAAAATCACTTGAAAAATGGGGTCACCCGTCCATTTGAAGCCATTTTTGATTGCGGCGACCCGTTCTTCCAAGTCAAAAATTTCTCAAGGTGCTCCTTGGCTCACGTATGCATATCACTCCCGTTTGAAACAGTCAAAAACCAGGTATCCTTGCCAAAACTTTCCAAACTTTCGAACGTTAATATTTTCGGAAATATTTAAAAAAATATAAAAACTCCGCACCTCTCGCTCCGTCTCGATCTCGACGCGGCCGCTCTGCTGACGCGTGAGGCATCTGCGATTAATTTGTTATTACGATATTTTTTATTGTTACCGTGACGTTGAGAATAACTGTTCAACAGAATCCTTCACTAGCTTTACAAGTTGATGGTACAGCGAACTGACTAGGAAAATACTTTTCTAAATCTACTAACATCGGCTGGTGTTTTATTTCTATCCTCTACAACGACACGATCACTATTCTTGCAACTAGACAACTATGGCTAGCTCATGAAACTCAAACGATTCAGTCAATTTGCACGGAATAGATGGGTTATTTTGCGTTGCTTTCCTCACCGCGGATTGGTCTTGATCAACTATCCGTTTGTCTTGTTGACCCCTCACCACGGCAGTCAGCTTACTACTACCCCACTCACGCTCACGCTTTTATTATCGCTAATCCACTAATAATAACATCATTATTATCATCTAATAGTCATCCAATAGTAACGAACAACGGATCAGGACCGGAGAATAGAATGGATGACAAACCTCGGATTGTTCTTGATCACCTCCCCATTGGCCTTGTTCACCACGGCAGTCAGCTTGACGACCGTGCACGGCTCGCAGAGGGAGTGCGCGAACAGTTCCGCCTTCGTGCCTGACGAGAGTTGATTAATTAAAGTAATTTACAAAACTAATTATTCTCAAAAAGGAGTAATTTTTTATTGACCGAACATCCTTCCGATAATCACACTTCTATTATTCCCGACTGTTTGAAAGAGTCATGCAGCGAAGAAGCCCCAACAACTAATTCAATCGGCTTCATTCCCTCGCCAAATTGTGAGCAGGAGTTTTTTTGAGTTTTTTTCACAAATATCAAATTTAGCAATATTTTGGTTAGAACCACCAAGACAATGTCTGTATTGCACAAGTCGGTTACTCGAAGCTTTCAAGAAATTGTGAAACCCATGATCATCCAGTCCAGCAAAACTCCCGAAGCATTCCGTCTACTCTGTGGATCTATAAGCGCCTATCAGTGTCATTCGAATCTATTAGTGCTTATCAGTGCCAAATTTTGTATCGTTCAAATCATAACCGACATATCCGGGGTTTCCCCATCCGTAAAACAGGTTCACAATTCGCTTTTCTCAGCTCTCATCAGCGGGACGAGCACGTCAAACTACTCCTCTACTTTCAACTCAACGGCTTCCGACAGATCCGGGTTTTCCCAATCCGTAAATTAGGAAACCCCGGAAAATAGGAAACGAGCGCATTTCTCACCCCTCTACTGTCAGCTCAACGGACAATATTCCGGCACATCCGGGTTTCCCCAGCCGTGAAATAGGTCTGCAATTTGCTTTCCTCACCCCTCATCAGCGGGACGAGCACGTCGAACTACTCCCCTACTGTTAACTCAACGAATTCCGGCAAATCCGGGTTTTCCCCATCCGTTAAATAGGTTCACAATTCGTTTTTCTCACCCCTCATCAGTGGGACGAGCACGTCGAAGACGACGATGCGCGCGACGAAGCGACGGCCCGGGATGAGCGTGTCCTGGCAAGGAGCAATTGATGCAGAGAGATGAAACACCCCCTCTCTTACTCGCACGTTTTTTTCGTTTTTGAGATCACATTTTGAGAGCACGATCTATTCGAACATCAATGTGATATGTTGTGTGTTTTTTTCTACTCGATACTGCTCCCTCGAACATCTGCACACTTTTAGCCATTACTAATGGCGCTAGTGCAGCAGCGAATCTGCGTGGCTCTTCGTTTCAGGAAATTCTGGCTAGTCCCTCGTCCTCACCTTTCCTCTCCTCACAATCCACGTGCCCCACGTGGATCGTGTCCTACCCTTCCTCACTTAATTGACACTTCATAATAATTCAGGCAATTTTGCCCCATGTCGGCCTAGTAGAAGCCACCTCCCATTTGTGCTACACCACACCGATTCCTGACCTTTCCTCCCCTCACCACCACGTGCCCCACGTGGATCGTGTCCTGCTCGAAGGCGCCCGTCAGCGTCAGAAGGGCCTGCGATTAGTTGGATTTTGTTGATTTATTTTATATTCTTTATTAGAAAGCACACCGCCGAATGAGCAACCAGGTACGAGCTCAGGATATTTGGACTGCCCGTGCAACTCGGAAACTGGTGATGACAGGCATGCGATTTTTAAATGCAAGCGAGAAACGTCACTCGTATTGAAACACCAGAGCACTACTAAATTAGAGGGAATCGTGAAACAAGGAATCAATATAATTTTTCTACAAATCTACATCTCGCCGACGGTATCTTACAATACCGTATTCCCCATTACCGTACCTGCTCGCCGGCGCCGCACACGCCGTCCGACGCGCCCTCGCGACCGCTGTCGTTCGCCACGGCTGTAATGCGAGAGGATAAGTTGCGGTTTCGCAGAAGCCATTTAGTCAGTCAGGTATAATAGACAGTAATCGTATTCCGTGTTGCTCGTACAAACAAAAACTTAATATGCAAGTCGGGTTTCAAGGTGCGCTATTATTCAACACCTTTCGAAATTTGTTGATCACAACGGCCTTCGCTATTTCAAAACAAAATTATCGGTTACTACTGGCTCTCATGTTCTAGCTGATTGAGGATCATTGATTTGAACATCAGTGGCAACTGTACAAAATACAACAATAGCCAATTTGCGATGTTCACTCCTCCATTCAATCATCTAATTTAAAATTCTCACCCTTCACCACGGCCGCGTCCGCGTTCGGCATGATGAACACCTTCTCGCCGGCCTGAATCAATCGATAATTGATAATCAATAACCCAACACTACCATACATCCTACAGTATCCCTTCTTGCTACCGTACCATCAGCCCCCTATCGACAACTGACCTCGATCTCGCCCGACTCCACCTTGGCCGTGACCACGAGCTGCTGCGGGGTGGCCTGGATAAAGGGATCATTTGTTTCTATTTGAAAACGATAAGGGACAGAAATCATTGGCGTCTTCCTTTTTCACTCTCTTATCTAACTTGTGCAGCCCACATCCAGCTGTTTGAATTATGGGATAGTATCGCAATATTCTTGTGCATCTTGCCTGTAGAGGCTGCATCATTATGACTGACAACTCCGCACTCATCAACTATACGCGCATCGCAAAATGGCTTGGCGGCAAAAAAATCGATAACAAATCAAACCAAACCTTGAGGACGTCGTTGATGATGGCTCGCAGCGGACCGTCCGTCAGCCTCGAGGGCGCCGAGAACTCGTCTGAAGATGGGGGATCGATAATTGATGAAACTACCGTAATATTGATCCATAATGCCAAATTTCACGAAAAAAAGCGACCTCCTAACATTCACGCAGAAATACATGGGGTAGATATTTTTGAGAACC
This sequence comes from Pristionchus japonicus, assembly GCA_900490845.1. Lineage (NCBI taxonomy): Eukaryota > Metazoa > Nematoda > Chromadorea > Rhabditida > Neodiplogasteridae > Pristionchus > Pristionchus japonicus. The sequence continues at coordinate 194,063 of LS507445.1, forward strand.
AAATAGCGCACCAATTGTTTTCCCTGGGAAATACTGTTTGATAACGAGTTTGTAGATCACAAAATAATCTGGCCGTAAAATAGTCTGATCGAGGGAAGTATGCGGTCTTTCAGTTGCACTCTACCACAATTCTATTCGATATAATCGATAATACCGTACCGATGTGCTCGACGAGCGACTTGCCGTCGTACCAGGCGGCGAGCGGGTGGCTCTGGAAAGCGTAGATTTGGATTGAAAGGAACTAGAACACTACGTATCACAAGTGCAACAAGTATCCCGAGATTCTCCATTCACCGATGCAACGAGCACAACGGTCGTCGGAAAACTCCCACTACTCTCACTAAATTTGTAAATTTAAATGCTAGGTTCACTACTGCCTCATGTTCTCTACAAATAACCGATAGTCTCTCGACTCCGATTGTTCCTCAATGAATAGTGGCAAAATAACAACGATGTTAATTGTGGTCCTTCCCCTTCCGCCTACTTACTCATTGTCATTTTCGAAATAGTGTGATCCCCTGTTATTGTACCTTGACCACTCTCTTGGTCAGGTGATCTTCCTAAAGCGCGCCAATCACTAACTACAGTACCCTACCGTAACTCTTTCTACCGTACCTTATCGACCCTCTTGACCAGGTTATCTCCGGCCAGTCCGCTCACTGGCACGAAGCGCACGTTCGAGAAGCCGGCCTGCTTGGCGAGGAAGGCGCGAAGGGCGGATTCAACCTGCCAATGAAGTGAACATTAATGAAATTCTAAGAGTTCTGGCTTCTCGCTTCGTTGCTTCGCGCAGACGATATCACTTTCAGTGATTCGCAATTATCAATAAAGCCCAATTCTGTTGCCAATCATTCACTTCCAAGCATCTCTGCGTTCTCGATTTACGGTCGATTTACGATTTACGGAGTGAACAGCTCCTAGTGGTAAACTGTGCCATACACTATAGTTCTTCTCATCTCCCCCACTCCCAACTAACCTCCGAGTACCGCTGCCGGCTCCACTCCACCGTATCCATCTTGTTCACGGCGACGACCAGCTGCGAAACGCCTGATTGTGAGGATTATTATTATTATTATTAATTAAATATTTCTATGACCCGACAACCAAACTTCACTATCCACTGACAATGAGCTCAACTAGATTTACAAGAAAGTTGAACGGCGTGAAACTGTCTGCCGATCATAAGTATTTCTTACGCAAATAGAAATGGAACCCAACGAGGCAGTATATTTCTGGGAAACAAGTATTGTTGATGAAACACCAAGAAAAGCGCTCCATCATCTTCATTATTTTTAGTTGACAAGTGGCACACACACACACACTAACTTCCCCGTTAACCAGTGATTTCAAACCCTTTCTGAAACGCGGGACAAATTGTCCCGGACAACACAGTCTCCTCGCAAGTGTTACTCTTTCGACGGATTACCGCCTGCATAGAGTCAGAATCTCACCCAGTGCTCTCAACAGCATGGCGTGCTCTCGCGTCTGGCCGCCGTTCTCGAAGCCCGTCTCGAACTCGCCTAGTAATTAATTATGCTAATTAACTTTGTTAATTAAACAAAATCAATAATTATAATAATTACCTCGCGTCGCATTCGCCACGAGCAGCGCGGCGTCGGCTTGCGAGGCGCCTGGAAGGCAATTAATAAAAATTTAACTTAATCGAAATCCGTGCCTAGTCACTTTCCCGTCTCATCCATCTCATATCACCGTCGATTTCTACGACAAATCGATAGTCTCTGGGCAGCTGAACAAAATTCTCACGAATCACAAGGTTCACGCTTCCCGCTGCTCATATCTCATTCGATCATTACATGAGCTCGATCACACTAGTACTCACTAGTACAAACGAAATCAATAATACAGTAAACTTCAATATAGCATGCTCATTATAATTATGAATAAAGTTTTTCGAAATGCTCAATAAACCAACCAGTGATCATATTCGGGATGAAGTCCTTGTGGCCGGGCGCGTCAAGCAAGACTACCCTGCAGTGGAACAGTAATATTCCGGCTAAGATGTGGCGATGGATCAAATCTAATTCTGTCAAGGCTGAAGAGCGAAGTTTCAGCTAACCTACTACTCCCAAACTATCTCCTTCATTCTGATATTATCCACATCAGCAATTGACTTTACAATACTCCCAATTTTGTGCAAATAGAACGTGACAAGGAGGATCCGCCCATCGCTTCCACAATCTCTTGTCAAGCTGAAACATACCTGTATCGATCCGTCTCGAACGTCGTGCGCGCAATGTCCATCGTCACGCCTCGGGACCTGGGAATTTAGTAATTAATAAGTCCTGCTGATCACCCTCCCTTTCAACTAATATCGCAGTCTGAACATGAACAAATCCAACGTTTCAAATTCCCGGTGATTTCCAGCAGTCTACACAATACTTGAATTGGCCAGCAACATTGCGAGGCTGCGCGTTCGCGATCCATTTTACGAAATAATCAATAAATACTCACCTCTCCTCCTCCGTCTCGTCCAGCACCCAGGCGAACGCGAAGCTGGCCTGAGAAGCGATCGATAAATAATTGATAGCGGTTGGCTACCGCATTGTAGCCTGAAGGTACGGTAGCCAATACGGTCCAATACGATAGCCAACCCCTACCAATCAATGCCTCTCCATCTACCGTAATCTGTCTATGTTCACCGTATCCCCCTACCGTACCTTGCCGCTCCTCGCCGACTCCTGCTTGTACTTGTGCATCGTGCGCTGGTCGACGCAGCCGAGCTGCAATTTGCATTATTGAATGCATTTTGAGAAGACGGTAAACTTGACAAGGTTGGCTCACGCTGCAACTATACTACAAGTTTGCATCTTGATGAATTTTCCAATAGTACGTCGACGTTAGTGGCCAAAAAAAACAAATATCAGTCGTTCATGATGGATCATAACTAGGAGGAATCGGATCCCCACGTGTTTACAATACTCAATTGACACGGTTTTCTCAATAAAACAGTGGGTGGCACACAGGTCATTACTACACATTATTGCATGAATTGCATGGCCATTTTCCAAAATGAAAAATGACGGCTTCATGAACCGCATATGAACGGCTTATTCTAATCTGGCTCAATGGGTGAACCGCCAACGTGTTGAACTAAGATACTGCAGAAAAAGTGAACATCCCCTGATCTCAACGCTTTTGACAACACACCACAGGGTGATTGAGGTTCCCGAACCACATCAAGACCCCGATACTCACCTGACACCGCAGATGCCTCTTGCTCGGTAAATTACAACTGGTCTAACTCTTACTATTGCTATTGCTTATGAAACAACTGATATGCGGGATAAATCAGGTTTCAAAAATAATATAACTGCCTCACCTGGCACAGCAGATGCCCCATGAGCGTGCTCTTGCCCGCGTCGACGTGCCCGACGACCACGAGGTTGAGCGAGTCGCGCTCGCCCGCTGCCTGTGAATTGATTCGTTATTTATTAATTTATAATAAAAAATTGAATACAGTGCGCCCATAATCAACCCAAAGAACCGAATACTATCGGTTTAAAAAAAGACTATGAAGCTCCTCATTGCTAAAAACCCAGCACACCCATCGGAGTTTGAGCCACACTATCAATGCAAAATAATGATCCCCTCTCTTTAGACGGTACTAAGTGGAGTGGTCCCCCAAAAATCATCTCTCATTTGAAGAGTATCTCGTTGAACTCGTGTTCTGGTGCACACATAGAAGACGTACACAGCTATCGAACAATTCATTGCATCTATCTTCGGGTATTCCCACCTAAATCAACCAATCACCCACCTTCTCCCCCCTTCTCGTCCGCTTGGGCGTCGTGGGTGCCGATGTGATCGCAGCCAGCTGTTGCAGTCTGCAAGTTATCTATTTATTTTATTTATTATTGTAATTATTGAATGTTTAAAATGAATATTAGAAACCTAATAAAGAAGCCAGTTGTTGCAATCTAGTATTGACGAATAGTTTCGATTCGCATGGAGAAGCACTATCACTGAGCATGCCCTAGTCCGTACTTCTAACCGTACTGAAGCACCGAATCAGGCATGATTTCGAATGAAAGCTTTTTGTTATAATTTCTTTCCAGCGCCGTTTAATTTTTCAATAATTTGGCAGCGCAGCAGAGATTGACCAACAACTTTGAAACTCGAAATTATTGCTTCACAAGTCCTTGCTTTCCATCAATACCTGTGCGAGGAAGAGGTGCTGGTCAGGGTGCCGGCTGCAGCTGCAGCTGCTGCGGGCGTGCCGCCTCGCGACGGGCTCTTCGATGTGCTCCTAGGATTTCGTTTATTAATTAAGTAATTGAAATTCTTTAATGCCTGATTCAGGGAAAGTGAGTATGTGGCCTGTCAAAGGCCTGTTTCATGCCGGCTTCAACTTTACTAGCGATGCAGTGCAAAGTAACATGGAGTAATCTAGTGAATTAAAAAAAAAACTAATTACTAATTCATTAGTAATAACAAACACGCTCACCTCTGCACCTTCTCGCTCACGCGCAACGACGAGACGTTGGGCAGCAGCGGTTTGAGCTGCAAATAATAACATTGTTTAAAATATACATATATATTATTATTAACTCGACAGCAAGAGCGATACTGGCTCGCATGCTCCCACAGCGACAATACGGCACTGTTAAACATGATCGTCATTTAAAATCATTCTATTCCATTAACAGCGGAAGAGGTACTGTCCATCCTGCTCAACAGTGATTATACGACCACTGTGAAACATGACCAATACGAGAAAAAAGTGCTAGTTTCACGTCAAAATTCAGCCTTCCTCAGCGCTAATTTATAGAACACACCTCCTTGCCGGCTCCCCTCACACGCGTGAACGGCTTGGCCGCCTATCACGTTACCTATTCACATTCTGACTATAGCACACTAGTAAAACCACGATTCCCGTGCACGAAAAATGTAGTTTTAGGCCTTTATATTTTAAAATATTCAAATTATTAAATGTACCTCCTTTCCGGCCCCTCTGACAGGCGTGAATGGCTTGGCGGCCTTCGCCGCCAGCTCCTCGTTCGTCGCCGCGATCTTGTCTGCAACATTAATCGACTAGACTCAATTGAGCCCTCACTCTCGTCATTTTAGACAATTCCGTTTCGAAAATTGATAGATTAGAGCAAGAAATGTTAAAGATTTTCACTTTTCGCACTGGGTCACAGCGATTTTGTCTGAAATTTGCACAGTTTTTATTGATTCGTGATTGTCTCGCAATCAAAAAAAAGTTTCCACGTACTATCGTGCTAGTTCGTTTGATGTTTATGAACCTCCCCGATTCGCGATTCAGAGCAGCATTGTAAGCACTGGTCAACCAAATCAAGTGATGGAGGAGGACAGAATACCATTCAACTCAAATTTTCATTTCCACAAAATTAAGAGCTCCATTTAAATATATTTAACCAATTCAACCCACCAGCGGGCAGATTGGCCATGCTCGGCGGGGGAAGGCCGGGCGGAGGAAAGAAGAGACCAGCGGCCGGAGGAGGATGAGCGGAGGTGGAGGAAGGAGGCTGGGGCGCGTGCGAGACCGTAGAGGCTTGCACTGTAGATTATTGATTGATTATCGACAAATACGTCTTGATTACTGATAATTTCTTGCTTGTGATTGAATCAATCCATTTGTAACCGATATTCCCGTCTAGACCCATAATGCGGGGCGCATTTTCCCATGAAACCCGATATTCCCCGAGTCCGATTCCGAAATGGAGAAAGCCTCCTGCGCGCGCGATACGATTCTCACAAACTGACGTTACTAGAGGAAAACAGGAGGTACAACGTCAGTACTAGGCCTATGTTTATGAACTGCGCCAAGAAACAAAGCAGAAGAGAGATCAGAGATCAAAGATCAACGACTCACCGTCGTCCATCTGGAAGAGGTCCTCGTCCTCGACGACGTCGTTCGGCAACTCGTCTGGATCGGCCTGAAGTGAACGGTGAAATACTGTCCCTCTCTGTTTATCGATCGTTTTTACAGAGAATCATTGATTCTCTGTCCCCGACATCTTAAACCCCAAAACGTGCTCATTGCGCAACAGGAACATTCCGGAGTACCTTGACCTCAAAAGATTTCAAAATATTACACAACTGTGTTAGACTTTGTGATGCAATTTTTGCCAACAGAACAATTTCTTTCGAATTATGGATATGAATAAGACTAGGCCAATTATAAGAGAGATACCCGAATAACATTGCTTCTTCTTCGCTTCGCTATTAGTAAAAAAAACTGTACCTCTTCCGGGATGTAGTCATTGAGGGTGGTGCCGCCGACCAGCTGGTTGTGCGTGTTGAGACGCGGCCGGCGGTACATGAACTCGGCTGGAAAAAATTAGTTAATTGAATATTTCTAAATGGCAGACTTCATCGGAGGCAATGCGAGCCTACGTCTTTAAAAGTATCGAGCTCCTGCGTCTGACAAGCACGAAGCTGTCAAGCGTGTGAATACGCATCAGTTGAAGAGCATAATTTCCCACACTTCCTTCCGGCTCTCGTTATTGGACGTATTCAAATACAACAGGGTGGAATGAAGAGATAAAAGGATACAGACGAGGAAGAAGGATCAACTCACAGCACGAAGGCGACATGGAGACCTCATCCTCGTACGACCGCCCGTACTCGTCGTCCTCGAAGTCGTCCCGTTCTTGAATTACAATATATTTAATTAGCTAATTAAATAATTAATTGAAACAATAAAAATGTAAAGGTGAAGGACCATTGCCAAACCAGTATGTCATTCCAGTAGGATGTATGCCAGTTTTAAGAAGCGTTTATGTATCGGTTACAGTTGAAATGATTGCACAATTGAACGCTGAAGCATTCAAGATGAATCGCTCAACAACCACTGCTAATGTCGTAAAATGACTCATAAATAAGAGAAACGGCTACTAATCGATGGATATCGATCAGCGCTTGTAATCAAAGTTGTACTTATGATAATCCTAGGATGGACAACAGATGATTGGACTAACCGTCGTCGTAGTTCATATTCTGGAAGTTGCGATGGCGCGACATCGTAGGGAAATGGTTGGTCGTTTCGACTAGTCGCTAACTGGCTGAAAAGAGGTGCGTTGAGTAGGCCTGCGAGTGCTCCACATCGTAAACAATTTGTGATGAACGGGAATGGCACAAACAGAAGCCGGGATAGGACGGAAAAACGGGAGAACATAACAGTGAAAGAAGGCAGGCGATTTCGTGCTTCCGTTGAGAGCCGTCGTGCATTGTCAAAGTACACCATGCGGAATTGCACTCACGAACCACACCACGAATTGCGCACTTTTTATTTTATTCTTATTCTATTATTTCACTGCATTTTGAAAACATCTCAAATAGCAATGTCAATAATCATTATCAGCATGCTGCAGCAATCAAACTTTTATCAGATTCTTCCCATTATATGGGCTCATTGAATCGTGTGTGACATGCTTCCCAATAAGCTTTATCCCAATACACCAATACACCAGAAGCGAGTGAAATCAACGCCCAACACTCTACAATGAACGAATAGATCAAATATTTGAGGCATAGGATCAGCGATCAGAGATCAAAGATCACAGTTTGCCCCGGTACTGCTCTCTCAGCTGTCTCGTCTCTGCAATACGAGCTGCGCCGGCCTGCAATTCGTCATTCTAATTTTTATTTTGAAACTGAAAATCAGTTGCGTTCCATGAAACAACATGTGAGTTTGTGAAACCAATAGGATGTGTATGACTTTCCGTAAAACTAAAACGGAAATTTAGTATACGGACATCCATGAATCTCCACTGCCTGTCGACCATCCGCGAATACTGTCTTTCCTTGATAGCGATCATTCGATGATCTGGCTCGAGGGGAGCGGTCGCGGAGGAGGATGGGCCGATGAAGCTGGAATGAATTTATTCTAACAAACTCCTTGTTGCTAAGAACGCAGAGATAGATCCTCTAGCGAGTCTTGATTTGATTGATAAGTCAACTAACCCGATTCTCTCCTCATCAAACCAGATGCTGTCCAGCTCCTTCTTGCGCGGGTTTCTCGATCGCAATCCTTCCTCGACAATGGAGGGAAGAATGTTCTGGAATTAATGACGTTGTTACTGTCACTTCTTGATGGATAGTAGGCATTCCATGAACAGAAACGGAACAATAAACGTACCAGTACTCTCCTCATTCCCTCTCTCTCCTCCTCGTTCATCCCTTGCATCGTGAGCCGCACGTAGTCGTCATCGTCGTAACTGAAGTTGTTATTGGTATTGTTGTTGCTGCTATTGTTGTTATTGTTGTTTTCTATTTTCGAAACTCACTAGTGATCAAATCGCTGATTCAGTCCCGCCATGTACGAGGCGTAGGCGGCATCGAATTCCTCGATCTGAAACGAGTATTTTGCTCCATTGCCATTCTCTGAGTCGGTTCTACTCTCAAATAGACTTCGAAAAACAACATTCTGCTAACTAAACAACAAGTTGTGAAAGAGTTTTTGCAATCGGTCATTTCTCACTCTCATCTTTACAATCGCGGTCTCGCAATCGATTCTTTATTTGCTTCGCAATCGATTGCGAAGCTCAGGCGAAGCATGCGCGTCTTCCGTACTGATCTACCCAAACCGGCCGTTCGCCCAAATCCAAAAACAAAGAAAGTTATGGCCAAAAAACTATCATAATTCGATGCAACAATTCTCGCAATCGATTGCTTCGTTCGCAATCGATTGTGAGACCGCTTTATGAACATGTGGGTGTGCGGAATGAGCAATCGATTACTCCGTTTTTCAAAGCCTACTCTCAAACGATGCAACCTGGCCCTTTAGAAATATAATAGGAACTTCTTCGGTTTCTGGCCGACTCTCGACCGCTCATAGAGGGTATGGGAATAATACTCTAGGGAAGAACGACGGCCAGAAACCGAGGAAGTGACATCAAACCTGATAATCCATCTTCGGATGCGGCAGCTTCATGAAGTGCACGACTGTCGGACGATCGAAGGTGTCCAGATGCATCTGAAATTTGAATGAAGTCTTGTGATCAACCATTTGCTCGTTTCAACTGCAAAGTCTTTCCATGCAGTCTTTTGTTGTCTTCTGTTCAAATTCGACTCCATCTTGAACTAGTGCCCAAAGTTAATGGTTCACCCGACCGAATTCCTAATTTGGTCTATACCAAGTGCAAGTTCTCTATTGCAACGCCCCTTACCATCATTTTTAATATCTCTCTTACCTCAGGCGTCTCCCCCTCGCAGTGGAAAATTGCCCACGTCAAACCCATTCCTAAAAAGGCCGGAAATGCTGATATATCGAATCACCGCCCCATCTCTCTTACAGTAACCGCATCCAAACTTTTCGAAAAAATTCTTATTAACGAATTAGTTTCCTACCTCGACGAGAACTCGCTTCTCGACACGCGCCAATCTGGCTTCAGAAAGTTCAGAAGTACCACTTCATCCCTCTGCGAAACTTCCGCCTTTTACGCAAAAGCATTGAGTTCCAAAGAATCTGTTGACACAATATTTTTTGACTATCAAAAGGCTTTTGATTCAATTGATTTGCGCCTGCTTTTACACAAAATGTCCTCCTTGGGTGTATCTAACCATATCATCAAATGGTTAGAATCCTACCTATTGGGTAGGTCACAGCGTGTCTTCATTGGTGATTACCTCTCTCCTCCTTCCCCCATAAAGTCTGGGGTCCCTCAAGGATCTGCCATTGGTCCACTTCTCTTTATTATTTACATAAACGACCTGGGTAAATCTATCCCTCCTTCTGTCAGTTACAATATCTTTGCTGACGATCTCAAAATTTTTGCAACAGTCCCCAAGAACAGTGGTAATCTTCAGAAAGCCATTGATAATATTGAGTGCTGGACGCGTGAATGGAACATGACCATTAGTGCTCCTAAATGCGCAGTATTGCATCTTGGTCGTCTTAAAACAAGATCCCAATATGTACTTAATGGTTGTATTATTTCGGCTAAAAGTGAAGTTCGCGACCTCGGTGTATTTTTCACCGAAAACTTTCATTTTGCGCATCACATTGATCAAATAACGCGTAAAGCGAGATCAATGTGCAACCTAATGCTACGCTCCTTCCTTACAACTTCTCCTGATGTTCTTTTGAAAGCTTACAAAATTTACATCCGTCCATTGCTTGAATCGTCCACAATTATCT
>LS507445.1:204659-221290 GCA_900490845.1 Pristionchus japonicus
CGCATCACATTGATCAAATAACGCGTAAAGCGAGATCAATGTGCAACCTAATGCTACGCTCCTTCCTTACAACTTCTCCTGATGTTCTTTTGAAAGCTTACAAAATTTACATCCGTCCATTGCTTGAATCGTCCACAATTATCTGGAACCCCACAGCTATTGGCTTAGTGAATAAGTTGGAGTCAGTCCAGAGAGAGTTCACGAGAAGAGTGTTATGGCGCTCCCATTTACCCTACCTTCCTTACCCTGAGCGACTAGAGCGTTTCAAACTTGAGACTCTCGAGTATCGCCGAGGATTGAGCGACATGTACTTCATATACGACTCTGTGCATAGTTTTGTCCATCTGGACACTTCTAATCTCTACTCGATCTCTCCTCTTTCTCGCGGTCTTCGTTCCTCTCATAGCTTGCGCCTTGCACTTCCGTATAAGATGCCAGTCTCTATCTCATCGTGTGCCTCACGTTCGATAACGCTCTGGAACGCCCTCCCCAACCCCGTAGTAACCATGCCCCGTATTCCATATCGTAGAACCATTCGAAACAACCCTTCCTCTGTAATAGCTACCTCACACGTTAAATTGTAACACGAAACTGCCACACAAAACCACCCAAAAGCTCGCCCGAGCCCAAAATACCACCTGTTGTCCCTATATGTCCTTCCTGTACCTTAAAGAGCTGGTGAATAAAGAATAAGAATAAGAATAATCTTACATGCTCCACCGTGAGTATCTCATCGCACGACGATGGATCGTAGTCGAGGGTGGCGAGTGCTTCGCGGATCTTGTCTCGGTCGACCTGAGGGTGAGGAGAGATCAAAGATCAATCTTGGGCGTAAGGAAGTAAAGGATCAAAGATCAAATACCAACCCGCTTGCTCAGATCCAGGTGGTCCGTGGCGGGCACGTACAGGTAGAAGCGAGCCCAGATTGCGCGTAACTGCATTTAAAATTATTCCATCATTTGATGGACCTCAGTGTGCTAGAGATCGAAATACGGGTCGCCGTCTCTTCATTTCACACAGCTTCTCTGAACGGTGAGAGAGTGTATGAAATGAGGAGACGGACTCTACTGCGTATTCCTAAATTCATGCAACGAGAGCAGTCTGAATACCTGTCCATCCTCCTTCTCTGAGCCATTGAGCATTCCTGCATTCATCTCGCGCTTGAGGACCTCCTGAGTAACGTTTTGGTTTTTGAAGAGATGGCGAACACTCAGCAAACCAGACTCGACACTCAGGGTAGTGATGTATGAATGAAACTCAAACCACCAGGCATTGTTCTGAACGAATGAGAGAGGTGTCAAACTCACGTAGGCACAGATATCAGGCGGCATTCGAGACTCAAGCCTTTCTTCGAGATACTCGCGATTCCATCTCCTGAAGAATTTCGAAAATCAATTGCTTGCCATCAGCTTGCCATTCACACATGCAATGAATGAATGATTCTTTCTGCTGAATTATGATTGTGAACAGCATTGGAGCTGCAAATCTCAACTGCTTATCATAGGTATTCCATAGAAATATTGCGTATTGCATAGTGTTGAGAATTTAGAAAAGGATTGCGCGTGAGATGGACTAGAGAACAGACTTGATAATCCTCTCCTGTCTCTTGATCTGGATGTACTCTTCATGGCTGGGAGCGATTGCCGGTGGAGGCGCGAGGATGGGGAGAGGACCTGCCATTTTATATTCAATTTAAACTGAAATATTGAATTGTGGTTGATACTCGGTTGTTGATGTGAGAGAAATCGAATGCTGGTTGTCTTTCGCTTTTTGAATGAATATTGAAACCCATCTCACCCTCTTCCTTCGGTTGTCGCATCAACCATGCGGGAGCATTGGGGAATTCCTTGAATGTAAATTATTGTAATATTTTCGAAAATACCTTTTTACTCACCCTGAGCACCCGCTCATTCCACGCCCTCGTCTCCTTCTCGTCCTGATCTTTGATCTCCTGCTGTTCTTGCTGCTTGAGTTGGGATTTCCAGTCGGGATCATCCCTGAAAGATAACATTACTTTTCGGTGTTATATTCCTCCCATCAAGTGATGACTTCGATAGACGGGCCAACATTTTTCCGTTCAGCTTCTCATTGTGGTAGTGAAGGCACTGCTGTCATTTTTACTCACTTGTGCACCACCTCATCCCTCGTACTCAGGTACAGCTTCTCTCTGGTTGGTTGATAGGGCACTGGTGCATACTTCATCGCGAGACAGGTAAGTTTGTAGTAGATCTGACAATGAAATGATATTCATCATCACTATGCAATCTTTCGAACACATTCCAGGAAAGGTCGGAAATTCAGTTCCGGGTCCCAGTTTTCTCACCGGCGGAGTGGTGATAACACACTGGATGATGTTGTGCAGCGTGTAGATGTACGTGAGGGCTGTGGCGACGCTGAAACCGGAAGATCACTCACTGTTCGCTACTATCCTTCATTTAGCACTCTGATAGTGATGAAGACAAAAACAGCTACTCGTGAATGTTACTGATTAGCAGACAAGGGAAAAGAACCAAATGAGACCGTGTTTGGACTCTGTACTCATTACCACTGCATAAACAGCTCTAAATTCTGGTCAAATGATGAAGAAATAACCCACTTATCAAGCAGAGGATGGGACTGATCAGCCGAAAGAGCAAGGAAGAACCAAGTCAAAGCATGCAGAAGAGGACCAGAAATGGTGAAGGCGAGGTTACGGTAGACCTGAAGTATCGATTGATTAACAAATTGGAACTTACACGATGCACCAGTAACATGATTACCATACCTTATCAACCCTCTCTCTCGTCCATGGATCCAGCATCTCTAGGAAGTGATGAGTCTTCACTTTGAAGTGCGGACGGTAACTGCAAAATTATGATAAGTCAATTTGCGATTCAACTGGCCAATTAGTAAAACTCACTAGTGCACTTTCATAGCGTGCTCTCCAACAATCATCGTCGCCAGTGCAGTAAGGCCATTGAAGACGACCAGAGGCATCCAGACGCCGGCTGGCAATTGGGGAATTACACTCAGTCATCAGTCCCATCTAATGGCCAAAGAACTTCACTTGCAAAAACTTGCTTTACTCCCGAGAACACTCCAAAACAACTCAATAGTCACATTTCGGTGCCTTATTGTTCTAGATTCAGTTCTACATCAATTTTAGAAGCCGATCTTGCTTTCTGAAATCTACTAAGGCAAGAGGTAATCTACTCACTTCTCATCTCCGAGAAAACCCCAAAGCAAGTCCACTCGGATGGCACCTGAAAGGGATGAGTTTCACGAATGGAATAAAAGAAGAATGAAGGCGATAGTTTCAATGGAAGGCGGCCCCTACTACGAAAAATTAAAAATTTCTGAAAACTTCGAGGCAATGTTCACCAGGATGGAAGGAGTTTTACGAATAGAATAGAATAAGTTCAGAGTGTCATTATTTTTTCAATCGTTGTTCTCGAGGCTGGGCAAAAAAAACTAATGGTAAATCGACGATTTCAATCAATAAAATCAATACTTACCGTATCCCATCCGAGAATGCATACTCCCAGAACGAAGAGCGCTCCGAGCAGGTACGTAGGGACGACACGGTACTGTATTATTGATCTTTCAATAGCATTCCCTCACTTCCGAATTCAATCAAACAGAGGGTAGCTTCTGAGCTAGAAGTAAAGAAACAAAAGCTCACCAGGTACTTGTACTTCTTCCTCTTCTTCCCCTCGAAGTCAATATCCCATTCATTTCTGTTGTGAGCGAGACAACAGGATCTGAAATGAGTAAGTCGTAGGTTAATTTCCCAAGTTTGAGTTGACCATGCAATATTCTAGTGTGTCTACTTACACGCACCCTCTAGCACCTCTCAATCGCCATCTACTCACACTGCTAGCCTTATCAGGTTGTCAGCAACGCGAGATAGGGAGCGCGCAAGTGACATCTCCCCCCCCCCCTCGCTTCACCGCCCGATCACTACCCGGCGTGTCTAGCACACACTACGGCTATGAGAGGCGACATTTCGCTCTCAGCGTTGGTTTATACCCAGTATCTCAAGGTACGCTTGGGCTTCTGACCAGCAAGACTGTGTTAGACAACCAACAGTTTTTGGGCAGCACTAACGGGGGTTCTCCCGAGTGCAACAAACTTGAGCTGTCGTTGAATCCATCATGCACGAATAAATTATTTTCTGGAAAAAATGATGTTTTTTTCTAGGTGCCTTAACTACTTCCTATTGATTACTTCGAATTCAGGGATAAAGGCAAGGTTTTACCTGCAATTCACCGCCTCCTGAGTCCAGAATAGCTGTCCTATCGTGTAGCACATGGCGACCATCCAGAAGTAGAACCGACAGCCGACCGGGTCCACCTGATTTGTGCATCTTTCGATTCGAAATTGATTGCGCACTCTGATTGAAAATAACAACATTCAAAAGCAATGATCCCGTATCAAAAATTCGGTCAGGCTAGCAAAATTTTATTCATATTTTTAAAAAGCATATTTGTAAAAACTGAGGATTAATGCGGCGAAAATGAATAAATGTCTCACATGAAACAGATCCGGATGCTTGAAGAGCAGAATGCCCATGCTTCCAATGCTCAGCATCATCGACCGACACTCCTGGAAGAGGTCTTGCGGGTCCTCTCCCTCTCCGAGAATCGTGATTTTAATGATCTGTAATTAGCATAAATAATTAAATTTAATTTTGCAATCTAAACATGGCAGCATATTATGTGATTCCTACAGACTAAGAAGCACGTCTCCGGTAGTATAGCGGTTAGTATCCGCGCCTGTCACGTGCGAGACCCGGGTTAAATTCCCGGCCGGAGAGAATGTTTTGCTCAATCCGCATAATTGTTACTGACCAGATTAGAGACCGTTTTGCTCAATCCGCATAATTGCTACTGACCAGTTTAGAGAACGTTTTGCTCAATCCGCATAATTGTTACTGACCAGCTTAACAACGAATAACACGAGTGAAGTTCCTGCCAGTCCCGCTGTGGCTACTGCTGTTGCCGAGAGAAATGAGTCCTGCATTTTTATTGTTTGGCACTTTGTTGAGTTTCTCATTCGACATTCTTTCCAAACTCGACTGAGATGACATTGGTGTGAGCAGTAGCCGATTCATGTTTTTTTTTAGCAGTTTCAACATCAATTCATGAAGTACAATCTGTAGTTGTGTTGTTCTATAATACCTTACCTTGGTCGGATCGTTCCATGCAACCGCCGTTCTGTTCACTTCACAATTGTCTCCCTGAATTATTTAATACTATTTAAATATTTAATTTTATATTCACCGAGAATCCGCCAAAGCACTCGCACGCTCCGTGATCGATCTTGTTCAAGCAGCGACCGTTTCCTTAATTTGGAATATCGCAAACTAACTATTTTCGAAAATGCAAACCTGAGCAGTTCATGTGCAGGCAGAAGTTCGGGCTCAGCCAGCAGGAGAACATCTGAAGTTGTAATATTTCTAGCCGATTTCAAGGCCTCCATTGCATCATCACTATTCAATTCGCATGAATTCGTTTTGTTCTCTGCATCAAGTACACTCTGATGTTTGATTGCGTCATTACTACTCAATCATTCCTCACCCTCCATCCCTCATTACAATTACACTTCGCGCCTTTGCCCGCAATCATCGTGCAGTTGTAGGTCCCGCGCGGATGACACTGATCGCAGTTGTCCTGAAAGATCAGTGGAGTGGGCGGAGCTTAGCCTGAAAAGGGGCGGGTTTTAGAAAGACCTACCTGATATCTCCTATTACTGGCGCTCTCCACGTTCCAGTGCGGGTCTTCGTCCCCTAAAAGCTTCATGTATTTTTCATCGCTTTTAGCTCATTTGACGATAAAATTAGCATTAAACAGCTTCAATCACGCACATTTGTGTTCGCACTCAACAACAGACGGATGCGGCTCGATGTGGCCTCGTGTGGAGCACTCGAAATGGTAGGACTGGGCCTGAAATGATACCGTACTGTCTACAGTATCTATTTTTTCTACCGTAACGACCACCGTGCCCTACAGTACCTCTCCATCCGGTCCGGGCGGGCACTTGGCTTTGAAGGAAGTGTCCTCGGTGAGAGATCCGTTGAAGGAGGGAAGGGTCAGTGTGGGAACATCCTGGTGTTGTGAGTATTGATGGAAATAATCTTTTTTTTAATGCAAAGCAAAACATGAAAACATACCTTCTCCTTGAACACGGCAAGATCACACGTAGCGACTTGGCAGGATTCTAAAATTTTTATTTACATTAGAGAAGCTGAAGAGACCATCTACAGAGACTATCCATAGTTCAAATGAGTTCGTTGAAACATATTAGAGGGAATAAACTCACTCGTCATTCGACACACTCCAACAATATTTTCGTTCTTCTCCGATATCTTGACCATCTTCGAGATACCGAGCGTGAAGCGAGTGGACTCCTCGAGGTGGAGAATGCGGATCTTGAAGGAGTTTCACTATTTTCGAAAATGTTTGGATTGTGCTTTAATCAAATAAATGTAAAGGAAAGGAAAGTAGAAAGGAAACTCTAAACTACCGTTCTATTCCTCCTCACAAATGCTGTTCCATGCTCGTTGACGTAGAGATAGGATGACGAGAGGAGACCGCTCTTTCTGGAAACGAATGACTAATTTACCAATTACCAAAGAACTATTAATTGTATTAATGAGCGAGTTAACGGACACCATCGCTCTCAGCGACTCGATATTCTCCTGAATCTCTGCTCCATCAATCAGATCCAGATGAGAGGATCGTTCGCAGTATGTCAGCGCGTTAGAGTACGAGCGAGAATACTCTGCGGGAGCTGCCTGGAAGAGAGAGAGTTGTTGCTATCCATGCAGAATCAGTGAATAACAAAAGCTAAAATGCTGCAAAACATCATGCGTTCGGGGGGAATCGAACCCCCGTCGAATGCTTGGAAGGCATCCATGCTGACCATTACACCACGAACGCGGATGGGTGGGAGAGGCGAAAGTCAGGATGTGAGAGTGAGGGAATGGGGCGCGATAGGTAGTGAGAGAGCAAGAGAGGGACAAAAGCAGGATGAAACAATGAGATAACGAGGAAAAAGCAGGGAAAGGGAAGAGAGAAAAAAAAATGAAACATACTTCCAAACAGAATGTCTCTCCCTCATAGAATCCCTTCGGGCAAGTAACATTGCAGGTGGACACCAGCGGATCTGAAGTGATTAATGATTACTTTTCAGCAACAATTCTAACCTCTCGTTGTTGGCGCAGGGACTCTCGAAGTCGTTACTGTTGTATTTGTTTCTTGTGTTGTCGTCTCAAGCGTAGTCCATGACGTTCCCGGGGTTCCAGTATCCTTCACCGTACTCACAGTCGAAACTATCGCTACAGAAGACGTTGTGGAAGAATCAGCAACCGTAGTAGTCGTTGTTGTTCCTTCACTTGCCCTTCCGCCCAGCTTCGTTGTGGTCATCGTCGATCCAGATGACGTCCCTGTCTTCATCGTCGACGCTTCTTCGCTACTCACAGTGCTTCCAGACGACGTCAACGTTGATGGCAACGTTGAGGTAAATTCAGACACCGTCGTTGTCGTCGAACCACTTGCGGTTTCCCCAATCGGCCTCAACGTTGAGCTCGTCGTCACAATCCTTGTCCAGTCCGTGCCGATCGATGAGACGACAGTCGGAGCTGCCGTACTGCTAGCTGTCGTTGTGGGACCACCGTCGCTCTTGGTTACGGTAGTCGATGACTCATGGCAGTCTAGGCAGGTGAAAGTCGGTTGCCCGGTGATGATCTCCTTGTCTGAAGACGTCGCAGTCGTTGAGGTGGTTGATAATCCAGATGGCGTCGTCGTAGTTGACGTTGTCATCGTTGAAGTAACTGACGAGGTTGAACTACTGGACGACATCGTGAATTGAGAGACAGAAACAGGCGATACCACGGGAACAGGGGTTGTCGAAGTGGGAGTACCAGTAGACGGTGTCGTTGAGGTCGATGTCGAGGTCTTCGTTGAGCTTGAGCTACTCGTCCTTGAATTGGGACTAGTCGTTGAAGTTGAAGACGTCGTCGCTGTGCTTGAACTCACTGTCGTTTCTGGTGACGTCGAGGTGGATTCTGCATCGGTCGTATATGATTCCGTTGTTTCCGGAGTAGTACCAGGATCCGTCAGCCCTTCTGATGAAGACTTGGGAGTTGATTCTGTCGACGCCGTTGTACCTTCACTTGGATTCGTTGTAGTAGAATCAGTGGAAGAGGTCGTAGATGACGTCAGATCGTGGTCGTGAGGAAACTTCTTCGTTGTCGTGTAGCGGTCGCGAACATCAGCGGTCATTGCCGTGCCGATGTCCAAGGTTGAGTTGGCAGGCGACGCATTATTGTACTCCACGTCAGGATTGTCCGTGCCATGCGTCGTTTTCGGTACGCGTGTGGTTGGATTCACACTTGACGTTTCTTCAGTAGTGGAGTATTCTGATGTAGTTCGTTCATCGATTGGGGTTTGTATTGGATTCTCAGTTGTGTCTACAGTTCCAGACGTCGCTGAGCTGGTTCCCGTTGTAGTGGAGACGTTCGGGTCGTCAGTCGTCGAGCCAGGCATCGTTGTCATCGGATCGATGACCATCGCCTGAAGCATAAGATGATTGGTGAATACAGCGATAATGCCGAACTCTTCCTCAGTGATTTCGTGTTTCAAAGCGAGGCTGAACTCACCGGATCCTCACTGCCCGTACTCGTATAGACTGTCGTTGTAATCGCGGTCGTTGTTGAAGGGACTAATAATTGATAATTTGATAGCAGGACAATTATTCGAAAATACCTGAAGTCGTCGTCGTGCTAGTTGATTTGGTAGTCGTTGTCTGTAAGAAGAAATCACCAGTCAACTGAATATCATTATTCCATACCCGATTGATAAGCCAGTGGTCGAAATCACAATTCTTAATGAGATCAGTGGTATCCGTGGTCTTCAAACTCTCGCACTCCTCTTTCCATTTATCGAATTCTGAAAACATTTTATGAATCCAATCTGTCTTCTACTTGCCAATATCGTCTACGATATTGAATTTATCGCAGTTGACATGAACAAATGCAAAATACCTGATAACACATCCGATGGAGATAACGGTTTTCCCTTAGAGAAAATAAAATTTCAAATTTAGTTTAATTTTTAATTTCATACCTCAATGAAGTCCCAGGGGATTCCTTTGCATTCAGTGAGTGTTCGAATGTAATCTATACCCGTTTGATCGATTGCGAGTTGGATTGGTGAATGATATTGCGTATTGCTTCTATCTTGCGAGTTCGATAGTGATTTCAAGTAGGATTTCAACAGTTTGCACAAGTTTTTCAAATCATCGTCATCTGAAAAAGATCATAGGAAATACTGAAATTTATCGAAATTGGCTTGGAGTAGCTTACTGGGTTCTTCAGTATTTATCTTTAGCATCAAACCCCCGAGTTCTGCACGGTAATCTACAATATGAAATTTTGCCACTGTGAAAACCATCTGATATACCTGGAGATGTTGTCGTGGCAGCTGGTTCGGTTGTAGTTGTCTGAGGAAAATAATAAATGCCTGACATTTCATTATTGGAAACATACCAATTGTTCACACTTCTCAAGAGGAGACTTTCCAGTATTCAACTGGGTCTCAATTATTTGCAACACTTGACACAATTTCTCCAAATCATCATCCTCTGAACAATACTCATGATGAGTGTTCCACTGAACCATTCTTTACCGAAATTTCCTTTGTCTATCTTCCCTCTCAACGTTTCACTATCGCCTGAGAAAATATTTTCGTTGAAATTGCAAGGACCAATTTCATAATACCTTCTAATGCCGTCCTGGTCTCTTCTTTGGGCGTTTTTAACTGAAGAGATTTTGCAGTTATAGTTTTTCTTTTTCATTTCTTACCTGACTTATACTCCAGTAGTTTTCACTGCACAGATCGATCCCAATAATCTTGATTAGATTTCCGAGTCCACTGTCACACGATTCTTTCCAATTATTGTAAGTCTGACCACCATTTCCTCCGGAGTCACCGCAAAGACGAGGTACCGCAAAAACCTTGCAAAAAATCCCTCCTGAAAATGAATCACGAAAATGATGCGCCTGCATTATTGCATGAAAAATGAATACCTGGTTTGGGGTAAGGAGTACTAGCAGCACTGCCAAACAACAGCAAGAACAGGACGTTCTCCCACATCGTACAAGTAGAAGGAGTGACTGTACTACTCCTTCCTCCCCCCCCCCCCACTCCCCCTACGGTTACTTGGTAACTACTGCCTGCTTCTTCCCATAAGGGACGGTTTGGCAAGACATCGTCTCTCCATATCACACACTCTTTCAGAGGATAGAGAAGCGAGAGAACGGGTGAATTGTGGAGACTGGAAATGTGGTCTTGCCAGCCCCTTCCCATTAGCCAGAAATCGCATTAGTAGCTGGGCGACCATGCCTGTCGCGCTTCAATGAACAAGCTTACAATGGTTTTTGGTCTTTTCGAAATAAAAATTGAATATTCTCTGTAACTTTCTTGATGGATCACTGCGATAGTGCTCGTGACAGAAACAGTTCGAAAACGTAAGTAAAATCTCAATTTGATTGGAAACGCTGCTTTAGCCCTATTATTTACATTCCCTAAAAGTCGTGTCAAGGCGCATCGCGCTCATATTCTTTACTCACACGCACAATCGCTCTAGCGGTCACCAGTCAGAGATAACGAGTGCGCGTGGGCTCTCTCGTCTCTCCCTCCCTCCCCCGCCGGTATGTGACTCGGCGTGTCTAGCACACACTACGGCTATGACAGAGCACCTTTTCCTCTCAGCGTTGGTTTATACCCAGTATCTCAAGGTACGCTTGGGCTTCTGACCAGTCAGTCTGCGTTAGACAACCAACAGTTTTTGGGCAGCACTAACGGGGGTTCTCCCGAGTGCAATTATTCTGATTCATGCTGTGAAAAAAGAAGAGGGAAGAAAAGAGAAAAGTCGAAGGAGTAAACCGAAAATTGAATTCGCGCTATTGCAAGCAGCTAGTGTCTCTAGCTCCACGGGAAGCGAGATAAGATTCAAATTTTTGATTTTCTCCTTTTTCTCCCCATGCGACCACTCCAGTAGAAAATCTCCCCCGACTTTTTCCGCCGCATTAGTCATAGTCGAGCATGTTTTGGTGTTAAGACCACTGCAATAAAGCAAAGTTAAATGCCCTACCGGATGTTGCAGTATGCGTTGTGACTTGAGTTGTAGTAGTCGTGGTTGTAGTAGGCGGGACTGTCAAAAGCACATTGACACAAAGTCAAAAACTTTTGTAAAATACTTGGAGGTGGAGGTCGAGGAGCCGGAGGCTTGACATTGACAAGCTTCTTCTGAACAGAAATCATTGAGAAAATCAGAAAGAATCACATACCGGTCCAAAACATGGAGAACCATCGGAGATTTTTTTGCCGAACAAACACGGCTCATCTAATAAAAATGCGTATTTATCTTGAAATAACAAACTCCCACTTATCAAGTTGAAACCAATGACGGGTAAACACCCGAAGAGCAGCAGAAAGAGCGCCTTCATCCACATGGTACTGAGTAGAGTGAATCAAGATCGTCTTTTTTCTCTAATAGTTGCTTGGAAACGACCGTTCGTTGATTGTATTAGCAGGACGTGCATTAGCGTTAGCTTCAGTAACTTCACTTTTTTAATCTTTGATCTTGCATGACTTGGCCGTACGATATCTGTCGGAGCTCTCAAAAAGATTTGCCATACTCAATGTCATTTTATGAAACGATAACCTTGGTCAATCGATCTATAATTTGATTCGCCGATAAATTAGAGTAATTGCACTCGGGAGAACCCCCGTTAGTGCTGCCCAAAAACTGTTGGTTGTCTAACACAGACTATCTGGTCAGAAGCCCAAGCGTACCTTGAGATACTGGGTATAAACCAACGCCGAGAGCGAAAGGTGCCCTCTCATAGCCATAGTGTGTGCTATACACGCCGGGTCATACACCGGTGGGGGAGGGAGGGAGAGGAGAGAACCCATGCACGCTCGTTATCTCTGACTGGTGACAGCTAGAGCGATTGTGTGTGCCCAATAAAAACTTATTGAACAGAGTGGCAATTGACTGAAGTAATTATTGAATTATGCTCTTTCTTCATTTCGTTCAGAAAGAAATATAATTTTCGAAGAAGTAGGCACATCCGCGATGTGATTGTTCCTACGAAACAATAAAGTCACAATGAGAATTCTGTCTAATGCGATACGTGCAAAATCATCGATCAAACACCACTTCTATTTTCTCCCCCACTCCCCACCGATGAATACGGGATGAATACAGAGATTAGGGTGATTATAGCCTGAGGATCTCTTGGTAAGGAACGACTCTCTCCATTTCGCGTACTCTCTTGTTTCTCTGATGGATGTCCGAGTTTTCTATTACAGCCTGCCTCGCTTATGAAGACGTATTTTGATGCGCTGGATCTCAAATAGCCTTGTTTTCTTGAAAATTGTCGCATTTGATGGTCAGACATGGTGAGAGCTAAGGAGAGATGAAGAGAGTCAGTATTTTTACCTACTTGTTTCTTTCGTCGCATCCACACAACATGGTCACTTGATTTTTGCGTGACACAGAAAACCAAAATAACTTTTCGCGAAGGTTCAGTGGTTTCTTCATTGCGATGACTACATTTTTTTCGCTTCTGCACGAGTTGTTTGATTCATCTGCCTACTGCTGATTTTGCTAGAACTTCAACTCATTCATGATTCTTCGTACCGATTGCACCGATTCAAGAAGTGCACAAAAACGTTTGAGTATTGAAATCGTAAGAATGAGTGAATCACTTATTGTTAGGTCCTCCGTCCCATTGAATAGGTATTGGATGCTGCGACCCCTATTACACATTTCCGCCTTCACCAACGGATGTGCGTAACTAACTATCCCCATTTCCTGGTTAGTAACCCCACAAATATATCCTCAATGGGGTTTCAAACTTCGCAGAATCACCAGCGCCCTCACTCATTTCCCCCTCTCAGAATGCATCAAAATAAGAGAGGAGAAGGATGGGAGTGAGATGAATTCCGTATAGGGATTCCCTCTTCTGACGCTCGTAGGGCTTACGAATAACTTAGGGGGCTTCCCCAACCGTCCCAAGCTCTCCTCGAAACACTCACTCTCTGGTTGGTCAGAGTAGGCGAGAGACTGTGTGAAAGTGAGAGAGTCCGAGACCTCAAATCCAGAACCATCAGTTTGATTGGGTGGCTAAGAGGGAGATTTTACCTCTGACGGTACGCCTAAATCCGCCAAATCGCTTGGATCCGCAGCCGCTTTTCTATACGATTCGCTCTTTTTTTCGAGTATTTGCGGTATTTTGAGTTCTTCAGTGGTTATGCGTGTTCTTCATTCGGCCCTCATTACTCTCACGATCGGATATCCTACGACTTCATCGTTTATTTGTCTCCAATCTTGTGAGATATTGTCAAATAAACGGTCAAATTATCCCCTAATTACTATGGTTGGCAAGAGTTTATTGTTAGCCAATACGACAAGTCTATACATGCATGTTGCACTACCTTCAGCCTTCATTAGTCTTTGATATTCCTCACCACCAGACCTGCTCTATCCTCATTAAGCCGAGTCATGTGTGGAATCTCAAGTGTTGTTTACGATCTCTGTTTCCACATTTATCCACCTCGTATCCGATAGTTATCCGAATACTACTTTCGCAAGTTTCTTGACTAATTGTCGCATGTCAAATGAAGATAAAACTGGGTTTTCCTCAGAGAAAATGGCTATATTTCCGACTGTTTCTTTTTTTCTTCTTTCTGGAAGGGTGATCAGAAGTGAGAACAGAAGTTACGGAGGTTTCTGTCTCTTCTGATTCCAGTTTCCCAAATAATTTTCGCATGTCAAGTGCTTATTAGCGCTGTAAGCATACCGCATAATTTGCTCACTCACAGCCATCTCAATGGTTAGAGACGCCATGAGAAAGAATGGTTTACGGAGAGTGAGAAGAGTAAGGATTCCTCCCCCCTCGAAGTAAACGACTGCATTTGTTGTATGTGCTCTTCTTTATCGTTGCCTAGGGGATCTCTCTCAAGAGAGGAGGAGGAGGCGGAAGGAGGGAAGAGATACTAGAGGGTGGATCCCTTACTTAGTCACGTTTTCCACGACATTTCGCACCTAGCGTGCGCTGTCGGCACCCCTTTGATCTTTGCTCCAGGCTCAATCTTTATTGCCCTATGTTCCGCCCGCTTACCGTACCCGTTTCAGCCGAGGGTAGTTAGATCGATCTCGATCATGAAAACTCCGGCTCAGGGTAAACCGACGGTGCTGCCTACCGTGTCCAGGGTGCCCCCGGCACGATCCAAGAGTATCGATCGATCCACCATCTCCAGTGCGAACCGCGGAGCAATTAAGGTAAATGAGGGGATGGGGAGGAGAAGTGAGAAAGCGGGCATTAGGAAGCCTTCAGTTGACTGAGTCTGTAGTAGTAGTGGGAAGACAGCGTTCCTATCGTATATTTTCCTCATTTTCACGATCAATTTCATTAAAATACGATATTTTTTGTACTCATTATTTAGTTGTGAGAAGTGAGAAATCGTTTATTACGAACTACTACTTCTTACTACTACGAACCGAATCGGTAGTAGTGAGAAGAGAGCGTTCGGCTATCGTATAGCTCGTTTACTGTGTCTTTTATACAGGATTTCAAAATTTCTATCTCACAAAGTGTTATCTGTTGGAAATCCTAAAAAAAATACAGTTTATGTTTCCTACGTCATTTTGGATTTCCCTAATATTTACCGTGAAAAATTCCAGGCTTCCACACCCATGGACAGTGCGATGACGGAGGAACGAGTGATTAATTATCTCAAGGTTGGACCTGTTAGACTTAGTTACTCTAATAAGAATGAAGGGTAGTTGCGCGCGAGTCAAGGTAGTTACGAAGTGATAACCTCTAGTTTGAGGTTTTGTAGTTTCTGCTTTCTACTATCGCTAGTTCTGGAAAATATGACATCACGTAGAAAGATGACAGCCCCTAGGTGCATGACGTCATTTTTTGCCATTTTCAATGCTACCTGACACCTGTAGAACCTCATGCGTGATTTCAGTAGATTTGAGAATTCTAGGAAGCTGAAAACATGAATGATATCACCGTCATCAATGTTTTTCAATTTGGAATATTCGCATTATGTTCAAATCATTGTTGTGAAACGACAGGCGCCGGTTCATTAGTGCAACAGGCCTATTTATCGGCCTATTTGAGCTGCCTTGCGAAAATTAGGTTAACTAATCTGGATGAGCACGACGACTTTGTGTTGTTCATGGCCTTTCCTCGGTTATAGGTGGGTAGCAGGAACAAGTTTCAAGAAATGTTTCAGATGAATTATCGCACTAGAGTTTTCCACGCTTATTACTTCACAACCTAGGTTATGCATTTTTTAAAACTTTCTAACTGCCAGAAAAGGCCCGGACCAACTTGGTATTCCTTCAGACGAACCCCCGTGTGCTCGAGACATTCGTCATCAGCAACTCCATCTCGAAGGAAACTTTTCAGGTAAGATTTTTCGATTGTTATTTTCAGTTCCTAGCAATATTGAAGGAGATTTGCATGGGGAGTTTGTCGCTCGTTCCTCTGTAACAGGGGAACACACTGAACTTGAACGTATTAAGAAACGGAGCAACATTCTTGGTTTGTCATTGAGTTTCATTTGTTACTCATAGGCAACCTTTTCGGTTTCAGATCGGACCGTTGCCAAAAAATCTTATTACATAATATGCAATTGCATTCCAGCGATGGACTGCGAAGCGTCAACTCAAGGAAAAGAAGCAGTCCAGTCGGACGCTCCCGATCAAGTCTTGGACGGCAAGTTGATCTTTGATCTTTAATCTCTGATCTTTGATCTCTGAGTGCCATCCTTCTGCATATAGTCGAATAATTAGATTGGTCTTTGATCTCTCTGCTCTGCAGGGTTCCGATCTCGCCTCGCGTCGCCGCATCATCCACGACCACTCCGACAGCGTGGTAAGGGGTGGGAACGATTAGATACTTCTCCAGAATGACGGGCAGAACTAGCCTATTGCGTTGCAGCACGAATCCTTCCAATCTAAACAAATCTCACGTAATTATTAAGCAATCCATTGACGCACACAGACAATCATGTCATGGCTAAGCTGGTATTTCAATCGGGGATTAGATTGAATTCCAAGAGAGCGGATTAGAGATTTGAATTCAGAAGATTGAATGATGGTGTCATTCGAGGGATTCCAACTATTTCCAAACAATTCGCAGCATTGCTTGTGTGTCAGGTGGAAACAGCAAATTAGGTAATTGATAATCAAACAATTTTTCCCAGGTCCGCATGCTGTACGAGGTCGGCATCTGCCTGGCGCAGATTATCGGCACGGATAATTTCGAGGTATTTAGTAAATAATCAATAAAATAAATAATATTTACGTAATTAGGTAATCATCGAGAGCGATGAGGGCTCGTACGCCGTGTACAAGAGCGCCACGGAAGGAGGATTAAAGCAGAAGAAGGTGAGAGTGAAAAAAATTGATCCGTCTTGTCTGATCCCTAGACTGTAGTCTGTAGTTTGAACTTTCTAGTCTGATCTTTGATCTCTCTCAGCTGAAACGAGGCGGGCGTCGCGAACCCATCTACACACAGAAGCTCATCAACTGCGAGGGCAGCACGATTGGTAAGGCGTTTG
>LS507479.1:15798-33077 GCA_900490845.1 Pristionchus japonicus
AAGAGAATCGACTCTGGATTGGTAGGTTGTATGAGTAGTACCTATTGACATACGAGGGATTGTTCATTCCCTCTTTGATCGGAAGGTCATGCATGTGTGGATCACTAAACACACTGGTCCTCAGAAGGAGTGAAAGGGCGGGCGGCAGGGCGTGGCCATTACACTTTCACGGTGATGATTGAGGCAAAATTACAAAAATGTTTTTTTTGTGACTCGAACCGTCCAATTCAATTGGACCACACGCATCCTGGCGAATATCTTGAACTCATGAAACTACAACCTTGCCAGACGCAACTCTAACTCAAATGCACAAGATTTTTTTTACAAGATTTATCGTTTCGCCCATAAACTCGAATATACGAAACAGGAGTAGCTTGACATTCACTAGCCCTCTCCATCCGACTATTTCGCATCAAAGATCAAAGATCAAAGACCAATCTCACCTCCGGGCGGTCCTCGCAGTCCTCCTGGTGGGGGCGGGGGTGGCGGTGGAGGGGGCGGGCCGCCGGCTCCTGCGAATGAATTTATTGATCTGACTCTCTCGAAATCGCGTGCTCTCTCGCTTCTACCTACTCAATATTTGGAAAAAAAGAATCTCTGATTACGGTAGCCCATACCTGTCCAGGACTGGCGGCGAGTGACCTTTTTGCGCAGTGACAGGCATGAAATCATGCCCGTCACTGCGCACCCCATGAATAGGGGGGGGGGTCATGGGCCAAATTTGGGGGGCCATACCCGTAGCGTCTCGAGTGCATCGACTCTTGAAGGGACCGACTCGACGGGTACCCGTGCGTCCGCACAGGGCGCCTCAAATTGTGCTCGCCCAAGTCGGTCCCTTCAAGAGTTGATGCACTCGAGACGCGACGGGTATGGCCCCAAATTTTTGGACCATGAATAGGGGTTCATGGGGTGCGCAGTGACGGGCATGCCCGTCACTGCGCTCGCCGCCGGCTTGGACAGCTATGCGGTAGCCTGTATCGATCGATAAGCATCGCCTACAGTACGCCTTGCAGCTTCGACATTCATAGCACTTGCACGCACGAACAACGACAAAGGGAAAGAAAGGCTCTCGTAAAATGGGTTGGAAAGTGCTGGGACACTTGTGGTTGCACGCTCTCTATGGCAGGCGTTGAGTTCGCAGGTCAAACAGTGCTGCTCCTTTTCTGACTTTACAAAAATGCGAAAATGAGGATCCTGATTTGTCAACTCAACGCCGTCTCTTTTTCCGTGTGCTTTCTTCTCATTGTCAGCGGTCAGCAGAACGCAGACAAAAGGCCGTGGTGCCAACTCGGCGCGCCTGCTTCCTTACCGGGCGGGGGCGGGGGTGGCGGAGGGCCGCCGGTGACGCGTGGAAGTCCGCCTGGTGGCGGCGGCGGAGGCGGGCCGCCTGAATGAAGCGTGTGGCGGTGGTGCAATGGCGTACTGTAGGTGGTCTCACAGGAGGAAAGGGACGGATACTGTAGGGAAGGCACACTACACTGGGGATACTGTAGATTGGGCACTGTAGGTGGTTTCACAGAAGGAACGAGTGGATTACGGCAGGAAAAGGCACGCGGAAAAGGGACTGGGTTTCATCATTCAGGCATTGACTCTATCAGCCGACTTGCTGTTGAATGGCAGCGTAGCACTTGCTGGGTTACTGCAGCTGCTTCGGTCGATCATTCAATCGATAATCAATAACTCTACCGTACCTGTGACTGGTGGCAAGCCTCCGGGCGGTGGGGGCGGGGGCGGGCCACCTAAACATATCAGAATAGTTGGTCGGACGATAAGACACTCGAGAAAGTGGAGTGGCACACTTGAATTTCACTCTGGTTCTCTGTTTCAAGGATGCCTCAAATTCGGATCATCGCCCATGCAATCAATCTTTGCTGTCTCAATCGATCAAACAATCAAAATTCCACCCTTTTCCGCAACGATACATCACTATGAGTTGCCTTTCACAAATCCTCTCGAAATCACTAAGCGACCCCATATCGAGACTACACTCTAGTCTCGAGTTGTTTGATCACTTACAAGTGAGAGGAGCCCCTACGCCATCTCTAACCCGGCGCGTCTAGAGCACACCCGTCTTGCTTACCAGTGATCGGCGGAAGCCCAGACGACGTCGACGGGGTCGCGGCTGCTGCAGCTCCGCCTGCCGACGGCGGCTTGAGACTGCAGGCGGTGGCCGGAGGAAGGGGCGTCTTGGGGTCGGTGATCTGACATG
The DNA here is from genome assembly GCA_900490845.1 of Pristionchus japonicus. Taxonomy (NCBI): domain Eukaryota; kingdom Metazoa; phylum Nematoda; class Chromadorea; order Rhabditida; family Neodiplogasteridae; genus Pristionchus; species Pristionchus japonicus. The sequence goes on from LS507479.1 coordinate 18,008, forward strand.
GGAATGGTCTCAACTCACATTCTCCGATCCTCATGAAAATTTCAGGGTTCACTAAGTTGCCAATGCTGATTCCAAATCAGTTTTCAAAAACTGCTTCAAAGACCTGTGAGTGGGAAATTCGGTGGGTCAAATTTTTACATGCAAAATCTGTGTGCGAGGCAGCGAGAGACATCATCGCTCTCTGGAGACAGGGAAGCAGAAGCATGGGTGGTGTAGTGGGATGAGGCGGGTCTTGGTAACTTTGTGCATGTGGTTCGACTCCTCTTGTTGCCAAACCTTTTGCCAGATTTTTCGCCAAGTCTGGATAATTATAATTTTTCGAAAAATGCAAAATCATCCATCAGCGAGAGTGATAGTCAATCAAAATGAACTTGCAACAAAACGTAATTTGCATATTTTATTTTTTTGAATACATGGGTCACCCCACGCCTGAACCCATGTGTGGGAGAGATGTACAACATCCATTTAAAAATGCGAATGTGGCAAACAATCCGAGTCAACAAGCATCACCATGAGTTTTGAAAAAGATGGCAAGGAACCCTGCCGCTGGTCCAGGTGTACTGTACCTGGAGGTGAAAAAGAGTTTTTTTTTGTAGGAGGGCGAAATAGTTTCCTCATGACTGCCTAGTTCGTCGGTCACTCTCGCTCATGGATGGTTTTGCATTATTCGAAAAATTATAATTATCTACTTGGCGAAAATTCTGGCAAAAGGTTTGGCAACAAGAGGAGTCGAACCACATGCACAAAGTTACCAAGACCCTCCTCATCCCACTACACCACCCATGCTTCTGCTTCCCTGTCTCCAGAGAGCGATGATGTCTCTCGCTGCCTCGCACACAGATTTTGCATGTAAAAATTTGACCCACCGAATTTCCCACTCACAGGTCTTTGAAGCAGTTTTTGAAAACTGATTTGGAATCAGCATGGGCAACTTAGTGAACCCTGAAATTTTCATGAGGATCGGAGAATGTGAGTTGAGACCATTCCCATGTGAGACAAACGGGGGCATCATTGTTTCTAGAAGCAATACCCACCCGATTTTGCTGATTTTTACCTTGAAAGGTGCAGTAACCCACCCGTTTTTGCTCAACTGATACCCAATCGATTCTAACTGCTGACAACAACTCCTGCCCACGTATGATCTTAGAGTAGCAATAGGATGGACTGGATTGACTTCCGTTCGTAGCCTTCAAGATATGAGTGCTTGCTGAAACCCCAAAAGAATGAGCAATGAATTCGGTCGAAATCGACTGCATCCCGAGGACTCAATGCTATCACCACTAGCTGAAGCACCAGCCATACACGCGAATGCTCCCCCCACTTTGAATTTCCTAACAATCAACGACAACACTGTCTCATTGAATTTCCTCGCTACTGCCTCCCCATCAGCGCTCGACGAAGCTCGAACAGTTCTAGTTTCGAAAGTCATGCCAGACGTAATCACTATCGCTCGTGATGCTCGTTTTATCCGCAGTCGCCGAAAGTCTGACCTTGCACGTTCTACCAATTCACTGACTTCTAGGGAAGTTAAAATTCCAATTTTTTCTTCTTTTTTTAGAGTAAAGCGAGTTCATACATACCTGTCCACGCCAGCGGCGTGACAAGTGACGGGCATGCATGACGCGACGAGTATGGCCCCCTAATTTTGGACCATGACCCCCTATTCATGGGGTGACAAGTGACGGGCACGATTTTATGCCCGTCACTTGGCAAAAAGGTCACTCGCCGCCAGCCCTGGACAGGTATGAGTTCATATCACCGTTCCCCCTCCTCTCTCATCCTATCAGCGCTCACTGCAGCTCGAATCAGTCTAATAGTCATCAAATATCTCGTACCTCGTATCGCTATCTCGTACCCCTTTTTGAAAAAGGGGTACGAGATAGCGAAAGAAAGTTAGCCTCCTCGCTTTTTCTAACCGCGACTTCTTCTAAAAATAAAGAGAAAACTCACATGCAACCGCAGCTTCTTCGCTTCCTCCTCGAACTCTTTCAGTTTGGCCCAGTACCTGCAATGGTTTTGATCCCTGAATGATTGACTCTCCTCGTTTCGCACACTCTCTCGCCACTCTGGCTGCTAATCGATAATTGAGCCCATGTGATCAATTGTTGATCTTTAATCTCTCTATTGCTGAACGATTCTGGTGAAATGACTAGGAAATTCGAGGTCCCATCATAGATGCCCATGGTCGGTGTCGGGGGGATGCCTCAAATTGAGGCACCCCCCTCAATCACAACCCGTCGCGTCTCGAGTGTGGGTCTTCCCTAAGAGGACCAACTCGAGGAGACCTTCGCTCCGCGGTTTGAGAGAGGCGCCCTCATAGGCAGAGCGCTCTCTACATGCGACGGGTTTGTTCCCGACAGTTTTTGGCCATGAACCCCTATACGGCTGATGGGGGGTGCCTCAATTTGAGGCACCCCCCTGTCCGTGTCGTGGGCACCTATGGGTCCCATCAATACTCCTATGGATCAAATGGTGAGCACGGGTGGTGCTTTGTCGATATTGAAGGAATGAAAAATAAAATCTAAAATCATTAGTCCATTGAGTGCTAATTAGGTAACTATTAGGTTGGTCAGTAAGTAATGCCCGATATTGATTGTGAAATAATTCTCTATCCTAAAGTCTTCATGACTTGCAAATAATATCCTGTATAGTAGTACCCTTGCTCTATCCACGTATGTTTGAATTGATTCGCTCTTTTACAGAACCTGAGAAAATATTTAATAATAAGCAGATATAAAATAGGCACAAAATGGTAGTACTTTGCCAAGCAGTGTCTTTTCACCAACCCATCAATCTCTTTTGCCTCAATTTTTTTCAGGGATAGGGGAAGGGATAAGGTGGCAGATGACCACAACAGGTTGGTTGTTTGAGAAGCGTGAGAAAATATATCAATAAAAAAATATGAATTTCGATGATCAGATCCAGATAGCTGAATTTAAAATTCTGAAGCTCAGAAAGTTTGAGTGATATCTTCGTGTGAATAATAATTTAGAACAATTGGCACAGCAGCTTCTCAATGCATTGCAACTGTGTCCTGTAGATCCTTTGAAACGAACACACTGAGTCATAAACCTAATTCTAGCCCACTCACTTTAGTAAGATTATCAGTTAGACACACGCCTCTGGAGTGTATGTTACTGCCATCATGAGACATCATCAAATATGAGATCCCCTTTCTTTGTACTACACGTCAAAAAAAAAGTTAAAAAGTTTGGGCTCATCTTGCTTCTCGGCGGAATGCCGAGCCGATAAACTGAGGGACATAGGCTGTGACGCTTTCACTTTCGAGCTCCACTAAATCCGCAATAATTGTCAATCAGATGAATGGCAGCGTGCGCTAAAGGGAGTATCCAAGGACTCATAAGATGCGTATGGGTGGGCATTAAATACTTGAATACAACAGGACTTTGAGATCAGAATATCAAAGTGATCAAATCGGGCAAAACTTACTGACCAACCCGATAATTAGATACTCGACAAAATCGTGACTAGAGTGTAGTCTCGAGTTGCTCACTCACGTCATCGACAGCGCGGCGGCTTCGTGTTTCGCCTGCACCGCCGTCTCCAGCCGCTTGCTCGCCTCCGAGTTCTCGAGCGTCTCTGAAGAGGGGAGTGATCTTTGGACTTTGATCTTTGATATCTATTATTCCTGCTAGACTACAGTCCAAGAATATGGTTCTCCAGGAATTTGGTTGTTTTGACAGAAGACAACGAGATGATGATCGAAATCACGTCGACCAAGCGCACATAAGCCACAACTGCAACGAGAAAATACTAGGTGAAAGAACAATTCGTAATCAAATGTTGTCGGGTAATTTCTAGATTCGCAAACTTGAGATGATTTGTTTTCCCAAAGAAAACGAGAGATGATTAGAAAAGGCCCAGTTTTTTTTCACTCCTCATATCAACTCCAAACAGCTCAACTCTACCGAGCATATTATTATTTTTCTCAGAACAAGTCTATCGCGAAATTATATGGGAGAAGCAATTCCAGCCAGAATCAATGTATCGAAATTTACGCGCTCATAACAATTCCTTGCTCCTCAACTTCTCCCGTCGCAAATGAAAACCTTGAGACCAATAATCGATAATAAAAATAGAGAAACACCGTACCAATCATGTCCGCCACGTTCGTCTCGAAGTGGAAGCGCGAGTTGAAGTCGGGATCGACGCCTGCAATCGATCGATCATCTGGCTACTGTAGTCGGCAAATAATCGATAGTGGAACACCACAGTGACCTACCACAAACTGCTCTCCACAGGTTACGCAAGAAACTCGATAATCAACAATAGATACCGTAACTTCATGCAGAAAATCAATGAATACCGTACCCGATCGGTGCAGGACGATCTCCGACACGCAGCTCTCGATCAGCCGGAAGTAGGCGCTCCTGCAATATCGATCGGTGTGATCTTTGATCTTTGATTCCCACTCAGTTTCTCCGGTCCTCCAACTTCGCGTTGTAATCACGCACTCAATCTCTGTTTCACGGTCAAGACATCTACTCACAAAACAAACAATTCTAATCTCATCAGCGCCTTCTTTGCTAGATCCTTAACTATACTAACTACCGTACCATTTCCTTCCATATAACTACCGTGTACCTCGTATTCACATCGTCCGTCACCATCATGAGGTGCTGGAAGGCTACCGTATCGCCAGCCTCTCATCCTACCATAGCAATCCCTGATTCCCTGACTACCGTACCTAGTGATCCTACCGTACCTCGTATTGACGTCGTCCGTCACCATCATGAGGTGCTGGAAGACCGAGAGGAGCGGGTTCTCGCATACGGTAGCTACCGTAGTCGACCGCAGGATCTCGTAGCAGCCGTCCAGCGTGTCGTACTCGCCCTTCCTGTAGGAAATTATTATTTTCAATAATTCGGTTATCGAGAAGTGACTTTTCATTGTGGCAAAGAGTCGTACTCGCCCTTCCAGTAGGAAATTTTAATTTTCAATAATTCGGTTATCGAGTAATGACTTTTCATCGTGGCCGAGAGTCGTACTCGCCTTTACTGTAGGGAAAATGAGAATTTCGATAATTGGATTATCGAGAAGTGACTATTAATCTAGAACTAGCCCTTCACGTAGGGAATATAGAGAATTCCGAGTATTCGTCATTTGGAACGAGGTCAACCGTGGATTGATGCTAAACTATTTTAACGCTTCTCAAGCTATCAACGAAGTTCAGAACTATAAACAGTGTGAAATTTAAAATTTGCAGTAAGTCACTCGATCCTATTATCGCTAACAATCAGCATCGGTCAAATGAACACTGTGAAACCGAAACATCACTGTGCAGTAATCAGTCCGCAGTTTCCGGTTATGTACAACCACAATTCGTCTTCTACTGAAGAACCTCATCCTCGATTTTAGCATGTCTTTTTGACAGAACAAGCGCGTTTTTATAGCGGAAGCCTTGTGACTGCTAAGTTCCAATGATTCTCAATAGCCATCCCAAGTCTTCTACCCAGGTAGTACTCACACGTGCTCAAATCTTTCAAGGAGCTACTGATACCGTATTAGCATCTCATTATGCAAAACAACTTGTTTTTTGGTGTTGCGAAAAATTTTTTTATTGTGAGTTTTATATCGCAGTGATTATGGAGAGCCATCCCTTGTCTTCTCCCCAGTGACTACTCACACGTTCTCGAACATTCTGTCAACGGGGCTTTCTTTAGCGAATAAGCGAATAAGTACAAGTGAGCTATCGGCTTCAGAGGCTAGATACATTTCGTAACTTACACATTTTCGAACCGCCCGATCAGCTCCTTGAAGTCCTCGTCCTTCAGGGAAACGAACGCGTCGAGTGCCTGTGATAGATCAGAGATCAAAGATCAGGTTACGAACAACTACTCCTTCACACATTTTTCCATGTGTGCCGTACACAAGAGTTGTCACCATTAGAAGGACTGAAGTTCAGAGATCAAAGACCAACCACCTACTCGCTCCATATAGATCAGCTTGTTCTGATTACTGTATCCGTATCATTCCCTGGTTACCGTACCTACTGCCTATCGCGAACTGTCTTTTCAAGATCGACTCACCCGCTCCATCGAGACCAGCCGGGCCTGATTCTCGGGTGACTCCTCGGCGCGCTTCGGCGACGAGAGCAGCTTGTTCATGTACTGTAATTGCATTATCGATTTTTGATTGCTGCGCATTTTTTCATTTGGTCAATATTTATTTATACCACAGCCTCCACACGCATACTAGCTCTGCTTGAACTGTTATATTCAGCGATGAAGCTCAAACACCGAACCTCATTCTTCGACTTGCAGCAGAGATCAAGAACAGAAAGATCAAAGATCAAAGATCAAATCACAAAGTCCAAAGATCAAACCTCGACATGAGCGGCCAGCCCTTCCCTCATCAGCTCATTGCGGATGTGCGTGCGCGCTTGCCATGCCTGCAATTGATTTTCTTGATCGACTCGAGAATTTGAACCCGATAATTCATGCTTCACTAGTACATCAAAAATATTGGAATATCTGGAACGTCGATTTGACCCACTTGGCGCTGTTAGGAAAACATCAATCAATACCGGCAACCGTGTCATCGATCAATACCGTACTCCTACTGTACCATCTATTAATACCGGCTACCGTACCATCGATCAATACCGTACCCCTACCGTAGCCTACCGTACCTGGTCATCCGTCAGATCCACGTGGTCCTGGCTCTGCACCATCAATCAATAACAGCAACCGAACCATCGATCAATACCGTACCCCTACCGTACCATCGATCAATACCGTACCATCATTCAATACCGGCTACCGTACCATCGATCAATAGCGTACCCCTACCGTACCCCTACCGCACCTGCTCGTCAGTAAGATCCGCGTGATCCTGGCTCTGCACCATCATGTTCACGATCACCGTCAGGCGGTACTGCAAGCAGGAGAGATTAGGATGGTGGAGAGATCAAAGATCAAAGATCAGAGCTCCGACGACCACAAGAAAAACGTTATTTTTTGCAACGACTGCTACATGTTTCAGCATAGACTGATAAGTCATGCGTTTTGGTTCAATCTAGTCTCACATCGTTGACCAAATTATCACGAATAAACAAAAAAAAACCAGGCAGGCGCTACATTAATTTCTACAAAATGCAGCATGTGAGCGCCGCCTCATTCAGCCCTGAGAGGCCCTCCCATGAGACCAGCCTTCGAGACTACACTCTAGTCTCGACTTGCCCCACCCACCATCGACTCGTAGTCCGCCTTGCTCCTCGCGTACGACTGGATGACAGGGCGGAAGCGGGCTTTGCCCAGCTTTTTGCCCACCGCCGAGAAGTCTTCGAGCAGTCGCTGCGCGCTGCAATTAGAGTAATTAGTGAATTAATTTTAATTAATTAAGATATCATGCAATTGTAACTACCCAGTAAGTTTAAGGTACCGTGCTATCCTCATAGGTGAACAAGAACCCCTGGCAACGATTCTGCGATGCCTTTCACCGTCCGAAAACAAAACTTCAATTACAGTTTCCGGGAGGTTTCAGGCAACATGTCCTCCTCATTATCGAGTAAGTACCACCTCAACTAATTCCTTACCACGACGCTCTTCCAAAATAAAATCTACAATTACTAGGCCTGCCTTGAGCCATTTTCTGCCAGAATCCTCCCAAATTACACTCCTGTCTAGAGTGCGGAAAGGAAGAGTAGTCTCTCCTCACAATCATTCTAAACGCTCTCACCGGTCAAAGAGAATGTGCAGAATGACGAGAGTCTATTCTTTCTTTCCGCACTCTACTCCTGTCCCTTTCGTGCTGCGGCCTCATGTCATAATGTCCCAACCGCAATACCTTCTTGGCTGTGCCTTTCAACAACAATCCCACTCACCCCATCCGCTCATTGACTATCGCAACCCAATCGATAACCAATTAATACCGTACCCCATACTACCGTAAGCCTACCGTACCCCACTCACCCAGTCATCTCGATCTTCTCCACCATCCTTTCATTGACCATGGCGATTCCCGAGATGAGTCGGAGGATCTCCGCCCTCAACAGTCGCGCCTCCGTCATCTCCTCTGCAAAATGACCGATTTTTCAGGGATTATCGATTTTTCACACTGTCCAACTCTCTCCATTTGGCGTGCTCTCTAGCTCAGTGAGCTTGAGAGCACGCTACATGAAGAGAGCACCGATCTTCTACTGCTAGAAAAGCGTGCTAATCAGGCACTAAGAGGCACTGAAACCAGGCGATGCTGTGCTGCATCTCGCCGGTTTCTACGCCACCTAGAGTATTCAGCTACTGCCACACACACACACATGGGAGAAGGACCACCCTTACTAGATCAAGCACACTACACTCGGTAAGCACACTCGGGATGGCTACTGAAGCTGCTGCTGCTATCTTCAGCGGACGTCGACGTTTGGTAAATCACAGAACACTACAGTACACGCACACCACACACCGCACACGCATTGCCCTACCGTACTGCGGCGTGGAGAGCGCGTGCAGGAGTTCGTCCGCGTCCGAGTCGTAGGGCGTTGCCGCGGCGTCGCGTGAGACGCGCGCGGATGCCGCCGCGCCGCCACCTGGCGCCGGCGATGCGTGCACGAGGTGCATCGACGGCACCATGAGCGCTACGGTGCGGTCATCAGAGATCAAAAATCAATCAAACAACCATTCCCCAATCGTGCTTCACACTCCCAAGTAATCACACACGCTTTCATTTTTTTGCATCACTCGATAGGGTGCGTAGAAGAAAAGGAATAGATAGTTTCGAAAAAAGTAAATAATTAGTTAATAATCAGCAACCGGAAGGGGAAAGAGGATAGATAGTTCGATTTTCGAAAATAATTAAACTAATTAAGCTAATTAATTAATTACCAGCGACGCCCGCCGTCTGCAGCGCTCCACCGACGCGACCGTAGCCCTGGGAACATTATTGATCATTTATTTTCGGAAAATGCAAGAAAAGAATCGATAGCAATGCGCCATTGGTGTTTCATCCTGCACATGAAACGTGAGTGGGAAGTCATGAAGTGATTGACGACACAGTTAGGTGAGAAAAAATTCAACAGCAAATTTACTCCCACCAATCGTTCATCGTCCCTACCGTATCCTTTCATCTACTACCGCAACCCTCCACTAATCAATATTCATTATCCCCCTACAGTACTCAAATCTTCCACACTGATCAATATCTCCTTACCGTATCCTCGTCACCGTCTGCCTGCTTGAAGGTGCGCGTCGTGAGCAGTGCGAGAACCTGCGAATTATCGATTATCGATCGTTTATTGATTAATTAGGTAATTAATCACAAAAAATTATTATAATGATGTTGTCGAGAGCATGGAGTGATGCGTATTGAGTCAATATTATTGACTGCAACAAGACTTCGACGCTTAATCCTCGGCATGAAACATCAAGTCAAATGCGATTTCAAAATACTTTTCGCGTGTTCTGTGGATTTCACTGGCAAAGTAATACAAAATATATGTGATTTTACAACAAATTCTTAACCAATAAACCTTCCGTACTATCAAAAAATCCTTAATCAATAACAGCTACCGTAATCTCAATAACACAATAATCAATTACAGCTACCGTACTCTCAATAAATCCACAATCAATAACCGCTACCGTACTCTCAATAACTCAATAATCATTAACCCCATACCGTAATTTCAATAATGAATCAATAATCAATAACAGCTACCGTACTCTCAATAATCAACAACCTTATCGTACTCGCAATAACCAATAACCGCTACCGTACTCTCAATAATTCAACAATCTACAAACCTATCGTACTCTCAATAATTCAATAACAACTACCGTACTCTCGATAATCAATAATCAATAACCCTATACCGTACTCTCAATAAATCAATAATCAATAACCCGCTACCGTACTCTCAACAAATCAATAATCAATAACAGCTACCGTACTCTCAATAAATCAATATTAAATAACAGCTACCGTACTCTCAATAATAAATCAATAACCCCAATACTGTACTCGCAACCATTCAATATCTCAATAATCAATAACAGCTACCGTACCTGGATGATGCGGAGGTGCAGATTCATGTCCTTCTTCAGGATCATCTCGAGACCTTTCTGCAATTGGAGGGACGGATTAGAGGTTACAGCGCGTGTACCACAACTCAATGTTCCTCATTTTCCCAATTACATTTGCAAATATATGCGATAGAACAAAAAATTACAACTACACATCAAGATCCCAGGTTTCATCGCTTCTATAATAATTCCAATGAATCATTTGATCATTCCGAGCGAGATTTAAAAAGAACAACAACGCTTTCCGTTTCACCGATTCCACAAATTCACTACATCTTTGCAAGTTGCAATCGTTTCTTGAGTCACTCGGTCATGAATCAACTACTCATGGGTTTCACCAACCCCTCAAACACGCAACGCATTCTCATACTTTAAATGAGTGCATGGGCTTTCCATTAAAAATCAATAAATCAATCAATAATCACTCACGTAGGTGTTGACGATGGCGCGCGCGCTGCGCACTGCTTCCGTGAGCACGCCTGGAAAGGGTTACGGTATGGATACGGTAATCGATTAATAAAACAAAGATCACAATAACACTATCGTGCTCGCGAGAGGACGCATGGAATACGGAAATCAATCGATATTTCATGGCGATACCGTAATCTTTGACTCTACCGTACTAACTTGAGCCCGACTGGAACACGGTAATCAATCAATAATTCATAGCGATACCGTAACCTTCGAGACTACCGTACTCACCGAATAGCTCCCAGCGTATGCTCTACTGAAACCATCTTACCGTACTCCAACAGCATTTAATCAATAATCTTTACAGTATCTCCCCAACGTACTCTTCCAATCCCCGTATCGATCCATACTACCGTACTCACCGATCAGGTCCCGGCACTCCGGGTCGCACTCGTTGCGTGCCGCGAGGGCGTTCAGCGTCGTCGCGATGACCTACGAGATTATCGATTTTTACTGATTATCGACAATTCAAAGTACAGTACTCCACAGTCGATGCTTCCGCATAATACAGTAGCGAACTACAGTGCAGAACTGCTTTCTCTAACTTTGCACCCCAGATATCGGATTTGATAAAACAATGTTGTACGCTGTTTCACCGTTATTTCATCTACGTTCAGTTCATGTTCTTTCAGTTTGAATGATGGTTACTTCAAATTAAAATATATCTTTCTCATTCAGTTTCAACGCTACCCTATCAACGATCGAACCTTGTTCCTTTGATTGATGCCCTTTCACTCTTCACCACAAAAAACCAAAATACTATTTTTATTATAAAATAAATTTAAATAATAATAAAATTAATCACCTTGGCCAGCAGCTTCATGCCGCCCTCCGACGAGGGGCCCGGCTCGACGAACTGCAATACGAGGATCAATATTACAAGGAAGGACGGAGTTGTTCCATTTTTTGTTATTCGCAACTAATCGCCATCGGATTGTACATTAGAGATTTCGATCAACCTTAGCCTCGCACTGCAACCTGCTTGTAACAGGTGTGAATAAAATTATTTCCAAATTCCCAGCAGTACAATCGTGCTTCAATCTGTTTCTTTAAGGTAAGTATTCAGTTCGCGATAAACCCTACCATATGTACCCCGCTTAGCGTACCTCGCTGACCCATTTGACCGTCTCTCCGCCCAGGGCGACTCGCAGTGATAAGAGCGACTTCTTCTACCTTGCTCCCTACCGTACCTCAGACTACCGTATTATCTCATTGTCAGTTCTTGATCCATCCTGCTACCGTAACCCCGCTTACCGTACCTCGCTGACCCATTTGACCGTCTCTCCGCCCAGGGCGACTCGCAGTGATAAGAGCGACTTCTTCTACCTTGCTCCCTACCATACCTCAGACTACCGTATTCTCTCATTGTCAGTTCTTGATCCATCCTGCTACCGTAACCCCGCTTACCGTACCTCGCTGACCCATTTGACCGTCTCTCCGCCCAGGGCGACTCGCAGTGAGACCAGCGTCTTCTTCTACCGTGCCCCCCCTACAGTACCTAACGCAACCGTATTCTCTTAGTTATCGATTGACTGTGGTGTTACCGTATAAAATCAGTTCACAATCAATAAACTACCGTACCTCGCTGACCCATTTGACCGTCTCTCCACCCAGGGCGACTCGCAGTGATACAAGGGTTTTCTTCTACAGTGCACCTACCGTACCTTAGACTACCGTATTCACTCATTGTCAGTTCTCGATCCACTCTGCTACCGTAACCCCGCTTACCGTACCTCGCTGACCCATTTAACCGTCTCTCCGCCCAGGGCCACTCGCAGTGACACCAGTGTCTTCTTCTATCCTGCCTACTCAACCTCTCGCCATCCCGCTACCGTATTCAGTTCCCGATCCACTCTGCTACCGTAACCCGCTTACCGTACCTCGCTGACACATTTGACCGTCTCTCCCTTCTCTCACCTCTGATCGCCTACTTATTACGCTACGATAACCCAAACAAATCAGTTTCCGATCAATAAATTACCGTACCTCGCTGACCCATTTGACCGTCTCTCCGCCCAGGGCCACTCGCAGTGACACCAGCGTCTTCTTCTGCTGGGGCAGGCTCATCGAGGCGAACTGCGCCAGCTCGTGCAGGAAAGAGGCGACCGTCTGGAAATTAGAGAAAGAATTAATTAATTAATTAGTAATTATTGATAAAATTCGCACTACTATTGAGCAGTATCGACAACATCTGTTTTTAGGGAAACATTGACACCCTAATTATCCTAGGATGAGATTAGAAAAAAAGAAGCGAACAGCGCCAGCTCGTGCAAGAAAGAGGCGACCGTCTGGTAATTAGCTAATTAACAAAAAAAGATATGCTAAATCAGTACTTACTATCACAGATTTGAATAGCTTAGTGTGTTTGACCGTTTTTGACAGAACCCTGGCACTCTAATTGTTGTAGTATGCAAGCAATGTTAGCCTTGAATTTGGCAATGAGTTGTGTATATTTTGGCTACAAATAATCAATTTCTACTTGTTTGATTGGCTTTACCCTACACGTGCAACTTAGATAAACACACCACCGAAAAAAATTAACCAAGCTACTGTACCTGGTTCTTCTTATCTGACGTCACTCGGTGCTGGTTCTGTACGAGCAGCGTTCTGGAAACGAGACAAATCAATAATTCAGTTGATCAAATACCGTAACCTGCCCTCCCACAACCGTAACCAGCTAGTCCTCGATCGATAATCCTACTTTAACCCCTTACCATACCTCGTCTTGGCATCATCCCTGCTCTTGAGCGTCGTTCGTGACCACTCCATCATACCGTAACCCCGCCTGCTTACTGTATCACATACTACCGTAGCCAGTCAGTCCTCGATCGACCAACCTACCGTAACCCCTACCGTACCTCATCTTCGCGTCGTCCATGCTCTTCAGCGTCGTCTGGAACGCATGCGGCGGGATGTTCATCTCTTTCTGGAATATTGATTTTCTCTTTTTTTCGAAAAGCTGACGGAATATGACCACCGCAAGTTGAAACCAATGGTAAACTAGTACCAGCGAACCATAAATTAACCTAGTAGTGGAATGTGATTCTATCGTGTTCAACGGTCTCAGATTGTTCTCACATCTAACCTCACGAGTAATAAGTACTACCGGGGCACTAATGAACTAGGTGCACGGGGCACTAACACTAATGAATGAAGACATTTCGTTTTTTTTCTTTATCCCAATCAACCATTCTCTCAAATTGATTTCACCCAAGGCTACTAAATACCAAGTGTTACCGAAGCCCAAATTTACAATTTAGGAAGGAGCAAAGCAAATCGACATCGGTTCAAAACGACACACGTAATATGTCAACTAATCAAGATACACGAACAGAGTACTCCTACCGTATCCAGTCAGTTCCCGATCGATACCGTAATCCTACCGTACTCACCAGCACGGGAATCACCGCCTGCACCAGCTGCTCCGTGTTCATGCTGTCGACGCGACGCGCGAACTCGCTGTCCGCCGCCGACGGCTCTTCCTGCAATGCGTCAATCGATAAGGGTACCGTAACGATGCTACCGTAATCTGCAAAAACACCGAACCCTACAACTTTAACTCAATGCATCAAATATTCCGCGAGGTGATGTACCACCTCCCGCTTTACCGTTCTACGAGCCCGTGACAAACCGCTCAAGCTACCTTCCTTCAGTGTGATACGGAGACGTTTTCCAATAACAAAAACCAATTTTCTTTCTATTTTTCAGTGTCCTCTCTACAATCTTCGAATCCCGATATTTCAGCCGATCTCTATTATTTCACCACCACGCTGCTCTACGTTTCACAGTTTCTATTTCCATTTATCAAATTTTCTCCATGCAATAGTTCCATTATCAATTCCTTTACCTTCACCACCTCCTCTCTCCTCTTCTTTCCCTTTCCCAGTCTCTTGCTCACAAACAGTTCCACTCTCTTCATCGTGCCCTCCTTCTCGCCCGCATTCTTCGGGCTTCTCCGCTCTCCAAAATCCGACACCGAGTGCCTTTCACTGCCCAATCTGGCAAAGGGACTGCCTCCACTGGCCACTCCCCAGGTGTTGCGCCCAGGCGGTTGGGCGCACTTGCTGGGCGACTTCTGGCGCATCACAATCTCGGGCGGCGAGGGCGGTCGCGCCTCGGGCGCGGACGCGCGCGAGGCCGCGGACGACGTCGAGGACATCGTCCCTCCGAGGGAGCCGCGCTCCGACGCGTCCTCCTCCCAGAAGGGGCGCGCACGCGCGCGCCGCGGAGGCGCGAGCGGCCGCGCAAAGTCCAACTCCTCCTCGTCCGATGAGGACATTTCCGATAGCTCAGTTGGCGATAGGCGCGGGGGTTACGGTAGTTGCAGAGGGGTACTGTAGAGGAATCAGTTTACGATACGCGCCCGAATACGATTCGCGATTGAGCAAAAGGTGAACAAGAGAGGATAAAGCAAGAACTGCTCTCGAACTGACAAGAACAGGAGCGAGAACACAGCGCAAAACAGTGTTTGTGGCTAACAACGCTCGAGATAAGGTGGATCAAGACGAAAGCAGGAGCATATTGATCGAGAGGAAATCAGAATGAAACAACTAAATAGG
>LS507487.1:22529-39783 GCA_900490845.1 Pristionchus japonicus
CCACACTTATCTTCAGCATAATTCCGACCCATACCGTCGCTCATTCTATTACAGTCATTGCATGCTCTCATGCGTATCGGAACACTCTCGTGGAAGTCTTTCGTAGAATTCACGACAAACTGTTGTTGTGCTTCACAAGACCGTGTGGGATTCCAAAAACTCCCGTTGGAGGTTTCATTGAGCCTCACAATAAATAAAAATTTTAAATTTTATTTATTAAAAAAAAATTCCTTGTAAAGTCAAAGGAGGATCTAGATATTGAGAACAACAAGCAAAGCACATCGAGTTGTCCAAAATTTAATAATGGGTTGGATACAAGCTAGAATGACTTGGGATATTACTGCTCATTGAACGGTCGAGCTCGTCTCTCCTCCTACTCGATGTTTGCGGCATTGCAAAAGAAAACATGAGTTTTGTGTTGATTATCACGATTATTGCATTAGAACTGGGCATACTAGGACAAAGAATGTGAATTTGAAGTCAAACTACGGTCGTGCACGCCTCTCCGAATCCCCGCTTGCACAGGCAACTGAACCCTCCTTTCTTGCGAATGCATAGTCCATTAGAGCCACAAGGAGACGAGTCACAAGCGTTGGGCTCAACTGAACATTGCAATCTCGTTTGTGAAACACAGCTTGGCACTTCACTCCATTTATTTCAATGGAACATTTAATCCCCATAATTTTCACATCCTCACACCAGAGCGGTCCATAAAGAGAGCGCGGTTTAAAAAAGTACAGAAGTTCCGTTTTACTAACTTGTCACCACTGGGTACACCAGCCATCCGAAGTCGCCTCGACCATTGTTGTTGGGAACGGAGGAAAACCCTGCCAAGCAACGAGAATTATCGACGAAATTACTTTTCTAGGCCACTATTCCCCACCGGCACTAAGTCGAATGAGAACTATTTCCCAGTACTATCTTTTGTTCGTTGTAGTGCCTTTTCTACACTTTTTGTAAAAACGTATCAGAAATAAACGAATGAATGAACGAACCGGTAGCGCATTTCTGCGCAGGGTTGCCCGGACAGGCGGTATCGCATTCCGTCCCAGAGTATCTCACTGTGTCCGTGCCCACAACGATCCCGCCCGCTCTTTCCATACACGTGTCGTTCATCACGACTGAAAAATATGATAGGCTGGTTGCGAAAGAATCGAACAGCTCTTCAAAGAGAGAGGCACAGCGGTGTAGAGGTTTTGGTTTTTATACAAAACATAGAAAACTCTTTTCATAAGCACCATTAAGAGACTATTCTCACTACTCCCACAAAATCACTGCGCCAAGCATTGCGAGAATCCTAGTCAACCAGCCACATTAGAGGAACTCCCGAATTTAAACTAAATCATTGTTTTTGTAAGATTCAAATTGAGGAGGTGTGCTCAATGAATGACGCTTACTGAAGAAGTTCTGCTTGGCACTGTCCCACTTGCAGTAGCACCAGTCCAGTGACATGTCGCTCTCGTTCTTGATTGCGTACATGAGTGGATCCTTCGTGAATGTGACACAGGCTTTGTTGTCCAAGGAAATCTCTGAGACAGTTTGCGTTGTGTAATGCAATGCACGAAACCCATTAGCACTTCTCTTGCTCCCCGGAGGGAAGGTCATACATCTCCGAAGAAGTAGAGAATTACCGAAGCGTTCTCACTTCGCTCGATGTCTTCCTCGCAATTCGCTCCCTGATATCCTTCGCCGCAATTGGTGTTCATGAAGTTGTCACAGTTGCAGTGAACCTGCTCGTTATCGAAGATTCTACAAGATCCTCGGCCACTGCAGCTGGCGTTTCGGCAGGATACGGTTGTGCTTATCGTGGAGGTCTGGAATACATTTTTGTCTGAAATACGCCGCTCCTGCTACGGTCGTTTTCCCATAGGAGCGAGGTGCAGGAGCGCCACGGAAGCCTATAAATCCGAGTAACCGTCTCTCCACTTCACACGCTAGCGCGCCTCTCTGACCTATGAGGGAGCGTGCGAAGTAAGAGATGGGGAACTCTAGCATAGCTCTGGGTAGATGTACAGCCATCCGTGCTTTGACGATCCGCACTTCTGTTTGTCGTTTCCGGGACACTTTTTAGGACACTGGCTGTTCACCAGACTTTCCATCTTGGTCTTAGTATTGAGTTGTCCGATCGACTCGCCAGTCATGCAATGGTTGCCGATCACGACTGAAAGGAACAATTTTTTCATTAGACTGGTTTTGAGTGACTTTAAAGAGACGATCCTCACAGCATTCCTTGTGTCTTTAAAGATTTTAAAGATCCTTAGAGAAATACTATTTTTTCCAGAGTCGAAGGATTCTCACAGAACTCCTTGTGTCCCCGATCCTCCATTAACTTCCAACAATCATCCAGTGTCTTGATTACATCGTGCTTTGAGCCCTCGGGATCGGGCATTTGCAGGCATTCTCCATCAGCGAATCGAACGTCTGGAAAATCGTTTTGTTGTTGCTTTTTTCCGGTTCCTGATTCTCCGGTTCCGGTTCCAAACCTTCCTTATCGCACTTCTCTCCACTGTAGCCGTATTCGCACACGCATAGAGGAGGCTCTGACGTATCAGTAACATTGCACGTTCCGTGACCGCAATCAACGCCAGTGCATGGGTCGGGAATGAGAACGTATTCCGTCTGAATGAACACTCTGTTCTGACAACGAATGATATGCAGGAAAGAAATCCCGTTTTGCAGGGCAGCGCAAAGCCCTGCGGGGTATCACTGCTTGACCTGTGACAGTGAAATGGCCATGACTTGCCACCTGCCTAGAGTTGCCTAGTGATATCCCGAAGGATGTGAAGCACCTTGTTCTCCGAGCAAGTATTGTAGACGCCAGGCTTTCCCAGCAGAGCACAACCGCCATCTTGATAGAAGTAGGCCTCACAGTTGGAAGGGGGAATGGCAGGAGTGAAGGAAGCACAGTTGGTGGAACTAGAAAACTGGAAATTTTGTAAAATTGCAATCGACAGATAGAAGTATGCAAACCAATACCCAGTATTGACTTTTCTCCTGGTTTCATGCATCGAATTCGTCAGCAGTTAAAGGAGGACTCACTCTCCCCTCGCGCAATCGCAGGCGCGTTGGCACTCCGTTTGATTGGCCACTTGGAGTGGACCATGGAGCCGTAGACGATTTGCCGGGACCGACACCGGCTTATAGTATTGCGAGGCGACCTGGAGTGATCAAAAACTGATGCAAACTTATGCATAGTGGAATTTACGTGGCATAGCGCTTTGAATACCGAATCACATGCTATTTAGCAATAATGTGGTAACGGAACTTACCGTAGTCGCTGCGATGAGAAGAAGGAGAGCCTCTCTCATTGCTGGCCGGCTAGACTGACTGATTGAATGGAGGGCAGTGAATTAGAAAGCTCTCAGACGCTTTCAAATCCCATGGAAACAGAAGTTGGTTAAGTGAGATGTCTAGACCTACCATTTCGGATCGAGCGAACTGCAAATTTCAGGAATCTGGGAAACGGTAAATTCTTCGATAATGTTAGACCGTTTGCATTGAGCATTTATTCTTGTAAAGACACTTCACAAAGCGATGACCAGATCAATATAACTCATCCAATGAAGCCCCGAGAAACGTAAGTATTACTTTGAGAACATCTTATCGAGTAGATAGTCAAGCCATGTATTGTGCCAACATAGAATTAGTAGAAAGGATATGCAAGAAGAGAAGGATCATCTTCGAATGATTTGGAGGCAAGTTTGGCAGTATTTATACAACCATCGATGACACTTTACGGCCACTCTTGTGTGCTCCTGCTCCCTTTCGATGAAATCCATATGATTCAGGCAATACCTCTTCTCTAGAGCAGAAATCGAGCATCCAAGGTGCCTTCCTGATTTTCTTATTCAGCATAACTCAAGCGCACTTCCAACAAGCCGATTTTGATAGTTCGTTGGATTTCTATTAAAGATTGGGGTACTGAGAGAGCTCGTGCGGAAGATGAGCTCGTGCTGAACCATTCCAATGGAAACTGTTTAGTAGAGAATTATGCTGATATGTTAAGACTATTTCCCTCGAGTAAGCCAACTTTCGGTCAGTTTATGGAAGAGCAAACATTCCATGTGAAAGTATTCTGATCATTCGCGGTAATTCTCACCCAGGCATTCCATGTAATTCGATGTTCAAAAAACGTTGCAATTGTGAAGTTGGGAGTAGCAATTCGTGAATTATTTAGTGAACAGAAGCACCTTAATGGCGCTCACAGCATGTAGTAGCAGCATCCTTGATAGCCACTATAGTAGTAAAAAGCAGGGCAGAGGCAAGTGTATCCGCGTTTAACCGAATAATAAGCGGAGTTGCCGCGGATGCAAAGACCGCCCTTGATACCGACCTTCTCGCAAGGGTTCGACAGGCATGCATTTCGCTCATCTGTAATTATTTAATACGATTTTCAGGACAGCCAATTATTATCAATTGTTTTGACGTTTTTGTAGTCATTTTCATCGAATATTTGAAAACTAAAAATAAATTAATTCAATCGATCACTTGGTTTCAGTGCATCCTGGCACTTATCTCCCTGAAGACCCTTATTGCACTCGCAATACGCCTCGATGTGGTCGAATGGAGGCTTTGCGTAAATGTCGGGACCCTGAAAGTAGAACATTCAGCGTTGCTTGTAGTAAACAACGATTATTGTATCAGAAGACTATACCGCGTTGTAGTAGCGGCATTTCCCCTTGTTGCTGCACATCACTTCTTCGCAAGGGGCGAGGACGTACTCTGTCTGAAATAGTCACTGAATGGGCTCTCGTTCTCACCCTACATCGTAGTGCAGTTTGAGAAACTGCACAAAGTCATACTCGTAATGCAGGTAATGTCTTGACTTCACACCCTTTCTCTCCGTTCAAAGAGACGAGAGGGTGTGTGAAATTACGATTACCCGTATTTCGAACTCTACTACGTACCTTGGTTTCAGCGGTGTTGCCGTTGGTCTCTCCAAGCAGGGTGCATTTGCGCTCACTCGGCGTGCGGTCGTAATGAACCGCAAGGCAATTTCCTGGGCGCACGATCGTTCGGACTTTCGCATACAAGCGTACGCACTCAGTGGTACTAAAATTTCATCAGATTTATTTCTGAATCGTCATGTGCTATATACTTCCTCGCGCAATCGCATGCAGTTTGGCACGTTAGCTCATTGTTCGTTTCGAAGCGCCTCTGCAGACGAACCCGAGTTGCCGTCGTGGATACTTGCTTGTAGTATCCTACTCCTTCCTAGAAAATGTGTGTAGAACTTTAAGAAAACCTTATCGAGAAGATAGTCAAGCCAAGTAACGTACCGACGCCGGAATAGAAAGGAGAAGGAAGAGGAGAACAATCATCTTCAAATGATTTGGAAGAACATTTTGCAGGTTTTATGCAACCATCGATGACAGTTTACGTCCATTCTTGAGTGCTTTTTCGAAAGAATCTCTCTGCTTCTGCTATTATCTCTTTCTTAGAGCAGAAAAGAAGGATCTAAAGTTTCTTCCTTATGTTAGTATCTTCAACACCGGTCGCGTGGACTTTGCACTGGGTGGAGTGAAATTGCAGAAAGTCAATGGTCCCAATGAATAATCACTGGCTAAGTGGCTAAGTGATCCCCCGCAGGACGCAAGTGCCTTGATTAACGGGATTACCTTAACCTTTAGAAATCGTAATGACAAGTAATTGAATATTTGTTGATCTTTTTTTTTCTGATTTTGAAAAAAAATGTGACAAAGTTCATAGTATTTATCATTTCAATTCACGAGTATTTACGGGAAAACTCATGCAGCGATCTCGCACTTTCCTCTCGAATGGTATTTTCCAACTGGACAAATGCAATAATTTCCTGCCTTCTTACGTATGCACAGGCTGCTTGCACCGCACGGATTGAAAGCACAAGCGTTTCGCTCTCCTGGGAAGCAAAAATCATCAAAATTAACAAAAATGCAACAAACCTGGCGCAATCGTCTCATCGCACTCTTCTCCTTGCAGTCCAGCGTTACATACACAATAGTTTTCGATAACGAATTCTCCTTTTCTGTATTGATTCGGTCCCTGGAAAGATGGGATAGTGAGAAGATAGGACTGCAATTTAGGACTATAAAACCACTGATGAGTACCCTGTTGTACAGGTGGCATTTCCCCTTGTTGCTGCACATTATTTCGTCGCATGGCCCGTTGACCCATTCTTCCTGAAGTATTAGGTTGGTCCATAAGTTTTGCACGATTTTGATTGTGATATAATTCTCTCTCCTCGAATCTCCGTGAATTGTCCGTAAGGCACCGTATAGTAATAGACTTGAGCTCTATCCATGCATGTTTGAATCAATTTACGCTTTCACAGAATTCGTGAAAATAATTTAAAAAGAGAAAACGAAAAATATGCGCAAAATGAAGTACTTTTTCAAGGTGTGTTTTTTTCATTAAGCCAGTGATATCCATATTATCCCAATTTTTTCAGGGATAGCGTAAGGGTTAGGGTGTCAGATGACCATAATAGTTTGACCGTTGGAGTTCTGGAAGAAAATTAATGGCCCAAAAAGTATGAATTTCGATGATAGGATCGAGATAGCTGACTTTAAAATTCTGGATGTCAGAAAGATTAGAGCCTGATCCTCGTATAATTTTTATGTTAGCATTGTTGAGGCAGCAGCTATTCAATGCTATGCAATTGTGCTCTGTAGATCTTTTAAAACGAATACGCAGGGCCACAAACTAAATTCTAGCACACTGACTTGAGTGAAGATTTCGGTTAGACGCACGCCTCTGGAGAAAATGTAAATGCCATCCTGAGACACTACCTAGTATAGCATCCCATGTCAACGTACTTCACGCCTACAGCAACGTTTTGGACTTACCTTGCTGTTCGGCGGAACGCTGATGCTATAAACTGAGCGACCTAGGCTGTGGCTCTTCCACTTTCGAGCCCTACTAAACCCGTAGAAATGATCAACCAGAGGAATGGGAGCGTGTGTTAAAGAGGGTGCCCAAGGCCTCAATAGGCGTACATTAGTAGGCTTTAGTTACTTGAATACTGATGGACTTTGGGATCAGAATATCAAAGTGATCAAATCGTGCAAAACTTATGGACCAACCCGATAGTTTGCATGTGAATTGAATAAAATTTTCACGACTCTCTCACTTTTCCACGCTCTCTCGTTTCCTCTGACCGCCGAGAGAGCATTGCGAAATGGGAGGTCGTAAAATTTTTGCACAGCTCAGGTTGGCACTAAGTTCTTGATTGCACACTACGCTTTGCCCATGAAACGGGACTACGTCGGATAAGAACTACGGGTGCTCGAGGAGTTCACCGGAAGAGTGTGGAACGGTGACTGTCCATGATCCATCCACGACCAAAGTGCAAAACTACTTATTTCGCAAACACGCCTCTGACGCAAAAGTTGTCTCTCGCCTACAAAAGTTCTCATCCGGCGTAGTGTCAAATTGTTTGGGACCGTGCGAAATGGGATACTTTTGATAACTTGCCTTGATCGCACTGCTACCGCTGGTGGTAGTCTGCCCAAGTAGGGTACATTTTTGCGCCCTATAATTGTAGTAGACCGCAAGGCAGTTGCCAGGCCGGATTTTCGGAGGACAATGCTTGCCTTTCTTCGGTAGCAGTGCACAGGCAGTTGAGCTGAAATGATTGATTGTTAGCCTGACAGCCCATGATTGTTAGCTCCGGAGGGTCTCATCTCTTCTTCAGATCTATTTTACCTGTAGTATTAGTCGGGCCAAAAAACGGGAGCCTAAAGTGAATAAATTATGGTGAAAATGCCATACTTGCGAGCGCAGTCGCAGGCCTTGTAGCATGTCTCATGAATGTTAGCCTCGAATGGTTCCTGGAGTTGGATGCGATTCACAATTGTATTAATTTTCTTGTAAAAGGTTCCGGTACCCTGGAAAGTGTGTCTCAAACTGAAAAAAATATAGGAAACCCAGTTTACGTACCGAATGAACGGACAAAGGGAAGCACGGTGCTGGAAGGCTGAGGAAAAGCAGGAGAAGAATCATCTTCGAATGATGTGGAGGCAGGTTTTGCAGACTTTATAAGGCTCTCGATGACACTTTTACACCCACTCTTGAGTGCGAATTCCTTCTTGGATTTGGCCGCTTCAAAAGGAACTCTGCTTTAGAGGGGAAATGATGGATCCAAAACGTCTTCCTTATGTTGTTTTTCGGAGCACTTCAAAAACGGCGTTCCCAATGCAGTGTTTGATCTTTGCATTTCTTTTACGTGTACTCCTGCTTGCGCAATTTCATGGACATCAGAACAAGAACAAGCGTAGACAACCGAATGTCTTCATTTTTGTGACCGAATCGATGAACAGTAGCACCATAAGACCAATAAAAGCAGGACTTGAGTGTGTGCGTGTGTGTGTGTGTGTTCACGGGTTGTGCACCCAGAATGCTTTCGAGTTCAGTTGCACTCTCTTTTTCGGAAGAGGAAGTGCGAGAAGTGTTTGATTATGCAAAGCGATTGGAACATCACGCTTTGTAGTCGATGTGCTACCGTGCAAATTCCTACTTTTTTTCTCACTTTATCTGGTTTTCATAATCATACCACATACTCCTCGCTGGTCAGAGAAACTTGAGAGTATTCAGAATGTGAAGAGACGACTCTTCCTTTCTGCACTTCAATCGTACCGAGTGCGAGAAGAGCTCCACTCGACACGGACTCTGACTGAAATCGTACAGTGACACGTGTCATGCACAATAGAGTTGGAATTGCGGTTAATCGTCTCTTCATTTCACACACTCTCTCACCTGCCCGAGAGAAGATAGAGTGCGTGAGATGAAGAGACGATTACCAGACTTTCGTAATCTAACGCCCATCTCACCCTTCCTCGCACCGTTTGATTATGCAAAACCACAAAAAGAGAAACTCGAAACCGAAAACTGTGTAGTTGCTGCAAAAAAACGTGAGCGATGTTTCAAATCCATTTGCATAATCGAGAGCTCTTCCGGGTTAGAGTGGCGATAGATCATGCGGTATGGGAGACGTTACCCTTGGTTTGAACTCTTCGGTCGAGTTAGGATCGGGTATATGAACCGAGAATGGTTTGCACTCGTGACTGAATGATGATCACATTACTAATACTGTACCTGGCCTTTGCCGTCGCTCAAGGTCTGTTTTTAGTAATTTTACTGAATGGAATAGGGCTCACTGTGCTGAATAGTAATTGCTTCGATTCGAGATAATCATCGAAGATCCGCTACAGTATACTCTTCCGGAGAACTAGACTACTCAAGATACAATAAGCTTCAGTGCTAGCGACCGCGCCGTGCCCTCTACCCTCCGAGGTGTCTCCTTCAAAGTACCCTGCGGGTTGGGTGCGATCGGGAGATCTACAATTGAGTAATGATGGAAGTGGGTGGATTCCGATTTCGAAAGAAACGATCGCTGTCTTTTAATTTCACATGCTATTCACCTCTTGTGTGTAAATAAGAGACGATGCCCGGCATTTCAAACTCTAGTGTCCTGAAGCCAACAGGATGAAAATATGAGCTCTCTTAACCTGTTTTGTATTACAGCCGCCGACTGGTTCAGCTGCGCCAGCAATTACTTCATTGCTGTTAGTTTGCTAATTATTCATTTGTTAATTGTTATTATTTATTCTCATTTATGAATATTCTGTAGCAACTGGGAGCTGATTCTACCCCATTCGCTACTCAAGTTGCGTTCCGCTGCAATACCACCAGCGAGAGGTGCGTTTGTCTTCCAGAATTTCATTTAACGCAGCTCTATTTCGAATATTATTGTAAATTTTAGATGGACCACCGACAGCGGTTTCGATGCTCCTCCATTAGTGAGAATTCGAAACATTTATTTTTTGACATTTAAATTTTGACATTAAAATAAATGAATACCTTACAGCTCAACTGCGTTCAGCCGCCTTCTGGTTTTGGTGAGGATTTAGAGCTTATTATCCTTTTCGGAGACACTAAGATGTCGACGTAAAGAGGTCTCAACCACTTACTGATTGCAGTTGCGTGCCCTGCCAAGCTCACAGAAGTGGAGGGCGCGTGGAGTGGCGAGGCAGAAATCCTGTACTTGCAAGGACAGAACTTGGGAGTCTGCCCGAGCGGGTGAGTGTCTAACTTTTCAGTATAAAAAAACTGCTGATTTCTTAAAACGTTTCCTAATGATGATGAAATTCTCTTTGCAAGATCTGAATCTCTCATATTTAAAAAAATCGGAATACGGCTAGCGCTCTCTCTCCCCTCTCTGACCGGCGATAGATAATGTGAAATGATGAACCGATAACCTGTATTTTCTAGGCAAGTGTCCGAATACACGACTGGAAATTTTGGCACGTACACTGGAAGAGCAGTGTCCTCGATTAACTGTAGAAGTATGCTATTTCAATTATTCATTCTGTTATGACAATGCGAAATGTTTAGTGAACACAGTATGTACTGAAAACTTGGGAGTACTGTTGAACTTTTTCACTGTTTTCGAAGGTTTCCTTCCTATATTTTTCAGATGTTGCAGGCAATAGGTTGGTGACGAATATTCTCTGTTATGGAGCTCAGACAACATGGCCCAACTCAGGAGACATTGCAACCATCAAATGCGTGGATGGTTAGTTAATATTCCACTACCTTCCTGGTCTTCCTTTCTGCGAAGTAACTCTATAACCTCCATTTGAATCTTTCAGCCTACCTTTCAGCGAAAAAATATTTTATACCAAACTCACCGTGTATATCAAGGAATGTCATGAGCAATGCTTGCAAACTTCCGTGCAGTATTACATAGGCTCGTGTTGAGATCCCATTTCAACTGTTTAAATATTTCAGCCTACTGCCAAGTCAGACGCGCTCTGGCCGATGGGACGAAAGAACCTCTCATTTTCCATCCCGGCGATGATGTCTGGTCTATCTGTCCTATTGATCATATGATCTATTGGTACGATAACACCGTGCTTGCTACCATTGAATGTTCACGTAAGTTGCAATTGAGCATTTACTTCTTAACATTTTAGTCAACATGCGATTGGCCCTGATTTAGAGGAACATGTGTGTTGAATATTATCGAGCATGTTTGCAGCTGTTGGAATCAAAACGACAGACTCTACTGGCAAAGCGTGGAACTACATGCGGTGTGAATCTCCGGATCTAAAATGTGTTCCTGGCGAGTAAACGCAGTAACCAAGGAGCAGCATCCAAAATTCTAGCAACCTGCCCGATCAAGAACAAGAAATCGGATGGAACTCTCGAAGACAAGATCATCACAGCGAGACAAGAGCAGTACTGTCATAGCGGGACAAAAATGAAACTTGGATATGGAGCTAGTGTAAAGGATATCAAGTGCGAACGTGCGTCAATATCGTCAACTAAGGTATTAAACTTGACTGAATCATTCAGGTTTGGGGCTCAAAATCACTGTCGAGGACGGAAGTGTTGTCGAATATCAGAAGACTAGTCCTCCTACTCTAGAGTGCGTTGGTAAGAAGTTTTTGTGATTCTTGCCGTATCTCATCGCACAGCGTGTCAAAGGTGGAATTGAAGCGGCGGAGAGGGGTTCTCCACTATTTTACCTACTCTCATTGCTCATGTCCCCCTATTGGCGGAAATGAGAAACTCAACCCGACAAATTGGAAATATTCATAAAAGCGCGTTTCCCTTTAGTATAGGTCAACGAAACGTATTCGATCTAGACGCGGAATCATTACAGAAAACTGTTCAACCTGTGTTTTTTTTTGAAAATTAACTTCTCATAGGAGGTTAAAGGAAACCCCCGCACCCATAACCTTTTTGAGCTCCTCATACAGAGTCCGATAACGGCGGGCGATTGGATTATTTCGAAAGTTTTGCATATTCGAGAAACAATGATATGAATGCTGATTTTCAAGTTTTTCTCGAACACGCAAAACTTTAAAAATAATCCAATCGCACGCCGTTATAGGGCTCTGCATGAGGAGCTCAAAAAGGTTATGGGTGTGGGGGTTTCCATTAACCTCCACTGAGGAGTAATTTTTTCTATATGCTAATTACGAAGGCAATCGTTACGTCTTTATAATTAATTAACAGTGATGCAAATTGAGAGAGATACACCTTTTCTCCTACTTGACAGCTCTGTTATTTCAGAATTGCTATTTTTATCTTTATCAGTGAGATACGGAATGTGCTTCACATGTTTCATTTAAATGTTGTCATGAAAAGAGATCCGCCGCTCGGAACAAAGGAATTTGTCTCACTGACACGCTGTGCATCGTGTTACAGCCACATGCAAAATCAAGAATCACCCCTCAAGTGGAGCTCCGGCAGACCTCATACTCGAACCTGGCAAGGAAGACTTCTGTCCGAGCGGAGAAATCGCCAGTTACCAGGACGGAACGCCGATCTCGGATCTGAGATGCACAAGTGAATATGGAAACAAAGAGTTCACGAATCTAAAATTTTGAGCTGACGGACTAGAAATTCATGGAGAAGACGGCGAAACCAAGAGTTATCCGAATGATAATCCGGCAAAGTTGAAGTGCGGGCCAGGTATCTTCGTATTATCTATCAATCACGCTGTATTCCAATAAATTAACTAGGTGTGTGCACAAGGACCTGCTCTGGTCCGACAACCACCACATCGACCACCACGGTTGCAACAACGACTACTGTTTCGGTGGGTATTGTTTACCGAAAAAGAATTGCAAAAATTGTCCTGATCGAATCAACTTTCATTACAGCCTAACTGCCCGGACGGAGGCGTGTGGAGCGAGTGGGTGGTGACTGGTGAGATTCTTCTGAGTGTTGTTCGTTTCCCTCCCGAAACGGAGGAAGCTAGCGCAATCCTCAATTGGAAAATACACAAACGCTTCAATAATCAGGGTCCTGCTCTGCCACGTGCGGCTCGTGCGGTGTGGCAACAAGAACGCGCGAGTGCTCGACTAAATGCGGAAATTGCCCTTGCGTGTGAGTCGTAATCTTTTTTTCTTGTGCTTTTCGCCTGTCACTGTTGAAATCATGAATTTCGCGATGATTCGTGAATGTATCGGTGACTTTGCAGCGGAGCCTCGGAAGATGTAGGGCCGTGTGAAATCAAACACTATTTTCAAAATTTTGCCACTGTAGAGATATTGCGCACAGCGAGTGCGTTAGGAGGTAGATCAGAATTCATCGGAAAAGCAGTCATTTGCAGTGGAGTCTCTGAAGATGTCGGTCCTTGCGGCATCAAGATGTGCACGTTCCCGACGAAAACCTGCTGCACGACGGAGAAACCGTACAAGAAATCGATTAATTGTAAGTATTTCCTTATTTTTGCACCTTCATAAAATTTAGCATCAATCTAGTCAAAATCGACAGAATTTTTCTTTTTCTGACATTAATTTTTTCAAACAGTTTATTCCTAATCGAAAAGTAATTTTCAGACTGGACCGGCGGTTTCTCGAGAACGTCCAAAAGCCGACGTACAGAGACGGGACGGTTTGCTGAGATCATCATTTCGTTGTTAAGTTATGCACTGATAAAATCTCCGTATCTTCGTTCCCTACGTTCCATTTCAAGCTAAAAATGAATTGAATAATTGTAAGCCCCTTGCCATCGCATGTCAAGCCTTACGAACGAGAAAAGAGGTCACTGATGTTACGCAAAATCTGTTCAATCGACATGAAAAGCAAGACTGGCTTTCTGCAGCAATCAAAACAGATTTATCCGATACTCATTTTGGAACACACTCAGTCCCGTTTGCGAACGTTGCAGCAGGCACACTCTCAAGCCCACAGAAGAATTCGCTGTTCTGATCTGAAATATCGATTTGGAAATGGTTTTTGGAGAAGGAAATGCCTAATTCTGCACAAGAAAAATCATGATAAGTGGCTTACGATTAAGCGATTTGATGTACGGTTTCTCTGCTTGACAGCACGTCTTTGTCGGGAACGGGCACAATGCAATGCCACAAGGGCCGACATCCTCGGAGGGGCCACTGTAAAGAACACCTTATGGTCTTTACGATTCCCTCGGGCTTTCGTTATGCTAGATAACTGCCGGATGTTTACATTGGAGAAAAGGATGGGACTGTCAGGCGATGAAAATGAGAGGAATCAGTCAATCCTGCCCCAACATTGAAAAGAAAGATACTCACGTGCACGGACAATCTCCACAATAGCTGGCACATGCCCTCTTTCTCGGTGCGACATTGCACGAACCACAAGTGGTAGGACAGGTGCCTGAAGATGTTGCGATAAGGGAGAGCGATACACGGTCTCGATCGGCCAGAATGGCGAAAATCGAAGTAACTAACCAGTAACCACCCATTCTCCCCACGCTCCAGCGGCCGGGCAATTTGGAGAGGGAGGTGGCTGAAAATCATTAGGCACTTTAAAAAAGAATATTTCAAAATGTGATACCTTAGTGGTAGTTGTAGTTGTAGTGGTGGAAGTAGTAATGGTCGGCGCCTTTGTTGTGGTAGTGGTTGGAGCTTTTGTTGTAGTAGTAGTTGTAGTAGTAGTTGAAGTTGTAGTTGTTGGACCAGCGCAGGATTCAGTACAAACCCCTGAAAAATGTTCACTTCTCCGAATCTTAAGGCTATTCAAAATCTCTTAATATTAGAACATAATGACTTACCCGGCGCACAATTGAGCGTTGGCGGACAATCCGGATACATCAGTACACTTCCGTTTTGAGCCTTAATTACGAGCGACGAGCCTCAATTTTTAGTTGTATTGCATATTCCCCGTTTTGTTAACTTGTGCATTTCAGCTCCGTGATATAACTTCCATCCTCCAGCACTGCTATCTCTCCCTTGGGGCAGAACTGTTCCTTTCCGGGTAAGACTGTGATGTTTTCGAAATCGCCATTCGGAAGCACGTTCTTGATTGGGCAGGCGACTATAACACTTTTTTAGATCTGAACAGCCGCACAAACCACGGTGAATATCCAGTTAACCGGAAGATTCGCTAAGAAATGACTTATTAAAAATGAGTGTAATTCAACCATTCTTCCGGGTAACTAGACAAGTGCCGTAACCACTGACCAACGCATTCGAGTGTGGGAGGATTCGATTCTTCGTACTCGATAACCTTCCCGTCCGGAACCGTGATTTGGAGTCCGGCTTCTTTAAAAATTCCGTTTTCGGAGTTCTGGTTTCGCTTCTTACGTTCACACTTCATTTCGTCGATTGCAGCTCCATAGGCGAATCGAGGAATGGTTCCTTTTGGGCAGAACTGTTCCTTTCCGGGTCTTAGGATGACTTTTTCTAGTGTGCCATCCGATTTCTTGTTCTTGATTGGGCATGAGACTGTAAATTTGTACATGTAAAATAGCTGGAAATATTCACAAGAGCGATTCAAATTTACTGTCAACGTTCATACCACAGGCAAAAAAGTAACTGACTACATATGCCACATTCCAGCAAATCAGATCCTGAGCCTAAAGTGCCGTCTTCCAGCTCGGCTACAAGTTCCCTATCTCCTGAAAAATGCTTCATCGCTTTTAAGTTGGTAGGAGTGAACACTTTAGACCCTCAATTTCGATTTACGCTCAATTTCAGAAATTATTTATGAGCATTGACTCAGGAAATCAAACCAATAACTAACTAACCTGTGCAAGTTAACGTATCGATACACATAGAATTGAGTCCTCGAGTAAAATACTTCACTTTCTGACCAGGAGGACAGAACTGTTCGTTGCCTGGACAGAATAAGCAATACGGGACTAGATTTAACACACTCTCTCCTCCTTAGGCGCTGACCGCATTCCGAATAGGGATGTTAGAATTAAGAACGACTCTCCTAATTTTCCACACTCTCTAACCGATCAGGCAGGCGAGAGAGTGCGTGAAATGAGGAGAGTCACTCTTAACTCTGACATCCCTAATTCCGAACCTGGGTATAGCCGGATCTGCATATTGAAAACAAAATTCTCGGGGTCGTCGGTTTGCCTTTGCGAGTGCCAAGCATCACAATGAGCTGAAATTAAAATGTTATATTTTCTAAAAAAAATAAATAACTTTCTGGTGCTCCGACTTGAAATGTTCCGCAGGTGAGCTAAAAGAGAAGATGTATTATAATATCTGAGTCAGACTCACAAATAAAGGCGCTTCATAGTTCCTGTTGTACCAATCATTACGCCACCTGAATTGTCGCCATTTAGGAATATATTTTTGTAAACGAACTCACGTTCCCGTTTTTGTGTCGCAGAAAAAATCAGACATCAACTGGCTTGGAAAAGTGTACACATTTGCGTCGGCACTCATTTTCTGAAGTCAATTATGATCGATGAGCTATGAAACTATGATCAAACCCCGATGTATTCGTTTGACGCGCAGCGAATCTTGTCTGCAACGTTTTTTCTTCAAACCAACACCAGTTATGTTCACTAACTTCCATCGTTCTTTACAATCAAATCTCCCGATCTTTCCCAGTTAGGAGGAAACTCAGAAGCAGGTACTTCCTGAGGCATCGGGCAGGGGATCGAGACTGAATATTCACCATTATTGCTAATTATTTTGTAAGAGAAATTGGCGCTTCTACACTTTCTCGGACACATGGGTGAAAATGAAATAAGTTCCAATGATACCCTAAATAAATTGGGCTTTCGCAGGGTTGGTGGTTGGCGAGTTAAGAGGTTATGGAGGTATTTAGAGTTGTCCGGGAAAGTGCAGGATTTCCGAGAAATTCGTTACCTGCAGGAGCGAAGATGCAACCGAAGAGAAATGCGATTAGATGAAGAACCATCCTTGATTGATGCCTTTTGCAAAGGAGCGAGTGATTATATAAGGCATCTTTGATAGCACTTTATCTTGCAAAGGAAGCAGTGCGTGGGTCTCTCAAAAACAGAGAAGCTCTCATCGCCAGATAGAGGAGATTGTATGTGAAATGGAGAGATTCAGAGAATTTCAAGAGACGTAGAAATGTGTTGAATCTGATGTTCTGTGACTTTCAAAGAGCATGCAATGGGAGGAAAGGGGGAAGGTGTGGAAAGGAATCGAAGTGTCATCATCGATTTGGTTTTGATCCTAGAATGCTGCAAAAGTTGAAGCTACGTGCATGGACTTCCTCTTTCTCCAATCGAAACATCAGAATCGATTTTCGAACACCATCCTGGAAACTCCTCCTGCAATTGTCAATGAGCATCATACGATCTGCGGTCCTATACAGGGTGTCCCAAAAATATGGTGACAAGTGAAATCTCGAAACTCCGTTGAGCAATCAGTCCCTAATTCCTCTCATATGTAGCTCAGGTATAGTGATACTTATGCTAGGAAAGTTAGAGTTGTTACCCCCTTCGTTCGATTTTTTGAAACTCATAAATGTAGCAAAGGTGGTCCCACCCCCTGATTGATACACTCTAT
>LS507487.1:41591-59890 GCA_900490845.1 Pristionchus japonicus
AGAAATTTCCAAAGGTCAGAATTTGCCCTATTTTGATCAAAATCATGTACCATGGATCAGCTGTTTAAGCTCACAGTAGCTTCGAAGTACCCATCTCAAAAAATATATTTTCATGCTAGCTCACGCCATATAAGTTTACATTGAACCAACATCCCGTTGAACATGAGATTCCAGATTTTGATCTTTTTTGGAAATGATTTCTCAGCTGACTTGGTTGAATTCAATGAGCTATTTCTCTCTGATTCGGAAACCAATACCCAAGTGGACACATGCATTACAAAGGCCTTTGGTACTGCTAGTTATTGAGAAGTTCAAATGAAATACACGATCTCCAATTAACCTAAAAATAAATGAAATCCACAACTATGAATCGCGGCGTTTGTTGATTTTTTTCGAAATGGAAATTCACTCGGCGCTATCGGTCAACGTTTATTGATGCTGACCAGATGCTCACAGTTCACAACACGGATACTCACTAATGTACAGTAGAGACTGGGGCATGTCACTCGGAACGGTTCGCGAGTTATTCAAAAAAATGTTTGTCACCATATTTTTGGGACACCCTGTATTGACGCTGTGATGAGATAAAATTAATGATTGTGCTCTGATTTTAGTTGTGCAACGTAGTCATGAGTAGAACGGTTGAACGAAGGGGACAGGAAAGGCCCTGCCGCTCTCTCACAGCAAGGAATGAAAGAGAGACAAGGGGAGGGAAAAATTAGTGAACCCTTGCGCAAGGGTTTGGATTACTGTAGAACTCTTGCGAAAGGGTTGTACTGATAAAGGCCCGTTTTCAACCGTTTCTCTTCTGATATTCTTAACTATCTGCTCATGAGGCCTAGTTAATTTTTCGATATTCACGCGTTCCAAATGGCTTTTTCTGAACACAGAAAGGCTGCAAGAATTAAGAAAAACAAGCAATAATGGGGGCGAAATAGCTCTCGATGCAGCTTCCTCAAAATTCTGCAAGGTCACGCGGATCGAGAATCACGCGGATCGCAAGGGCCATCGTTGAATAACACATCTTGCAGAAGATAAAGGATGCATGCGTGTGCAATGATTGGAACCGGGGCTCTCTCTCTTTCATACAGTGTTGCTGTAATAACGGGTTTACACAAGAACGGAAAAAATGTAGACAAAAAAGCTTCGAAAAGGATGAAAGATGCGGTTCGTCTTGCTTCACTTGTGGAAAGTTACTTCAATCTCGTTCAACTCCTCTGAAGATCTGTAGCAGCTCTGCGATTCCAAGTGCTTGATTGTGATTATTTTCTCTCCGTTTTGGCGAACGATATGAGTCCGGCCGAAGCTCAGAGAGAACTGAAAGTCAACACTTTCCCACATATTTATGAAAAATAAAGATCGAACCGTCATGCCCTGCTCTAGACCATTATTGATCAGTGTGAAAGTCAGTTCAGCGGCAATCCAAATTCGCCAGAACCCTTCGCGATACATGTGATGACGTTGCTGAAAAGATAGATTTAAATTTCGAGTTTTTAATTCCAAAACTGTGATGAAAACGCACGATTATCGCATTCATAACGCTGAATGCATCAAACACCAAATAGTCCACTCGAAAATTGATGAATTTCGTATAGTCTGTTAGCGCTTGGGAGCGGGGAAGATGAGCGATGCCGAAATCAATCTGTAACGGTGTATGTTGAAGAATTTTTTTAACTTAATTTGCAATATGAGGAATAGGTGTTGACCTGTTTAGGCAATCGTTTGCTCTCCAAGCGCACTGAGGGGTTGCTTACTCTGCTCGCAAATGACGTCAATAAAAATGCCGGATCAAGCGGTTCGAAGTCATACATACTGATTTCCAGCTCTTCCGTGCAGCCTTCGAGCATCCAGTCGTGAATACTAAAGGAAAAGGAATACTCAAAGCACTTGCGTCCTGTGGGAGCCCACTGCTAGGCCAGTGACTATATTGAAAGGCCAATTATGGCTGTAGGGCTTAATTTATTTTTCGGACCTACTTTACCGCGTGATCTAGTCACTAGCAATTCCCCTGGCATGAGCTTTTGACGTCGTTTTTTTGCTTCGAATTTTACTCACTCATTTACAACCGTTCGAATGTATCCGTTTCGATGAACCATGTGATTGTACGTGGTTATATCAACAAGACAATTCCAAATCGAAATTTTGGAGAAGATTCGCCGCTTGCTTGGCAGACGGAACAATTTCTTACACAATGTGAAAAAGGCCTTGCTGAAATCTATCTGAAAATTAGATATTATTCATATTTTGAATTGATATGGATGCTTAGTTGAACGATGAGAAATCTTACAGATTCGAATTTCACTGTGTCATAATCATATCGATACGTCCGGAGAGAAGTGAAACGTTTGAATAGATTGTGCAACATAGGAGAGATGGTCAAATTCAATCGATTGAGTCTCTGATAAGTTGATTAGTACTACAAGCATCGGTGAAAGCCGAAAGCAAGTGATCTTTTTAGCATTAGTGTCTAAATACTAGGGCACTAGGTCGGATGAGAACATTCGGACCTACTAGATGAGCACCTAATGAGGGTAGAGATCAATTGTTATGTAATGGACGGAATATGCAAATGATCCATCCAGTAGGTTATCATCCGAATTTGTTCTCATCCGATCTAGTGCCAACTAGGGATGCCGGATCAAGTTCCAATTGGCTTGGTTTCTCGCCTCTCTCACCCAACCGCTTGGTTCGGGGTGAATGGAAAACCAAGCGCTTGGATTCTTTTCCAAGCCCTTGGCGAACCGCCCTCCACTTTTGCCACACTCTCTCGCTTATTTTCCACAAACCAAGCGCTTGGTTTTCTAACCAAGTACTTGCCCCTCCTGTAAAATGGCCAAGCGCTTGGAACTTAAACTTGATCCGGCATCCATAGTGCCAACATTGTAAAAACAAGAGAGTGCGCTAACATGATATCGTATGTTCGTTCGCCCTATTCATCGCCTCGCCCTGCGCTAATAAACACACATTGCAAACCCTGCAACCTCCTCCGCATGCATTGTCTGAAGAACGAAACGTCCTTACGATGCTTCGTTGATCATTGAAGCGAATACTCAGCGTGTACTGCGATTCGAAATTCTGGAAAGAATATTCTTCAGCAATATTTGACTTGTTTTCCTTAAGCATGAATAAAAGATTCACCTTTTGAATTCGTAGTTCCTCCACTACACCGTTCTTTGCTTTCGGTCGGGCGTGAGCTGCAAGTGCGTTCATTTTCTGGCTCGCTTCAGAGATGGTGTCGAGGTCCACACTGAAAAACACTTTAAATTCTAAAATTGCTAAGAGTGGAATAGTTTCTGCCACAAATCGAACAAAACGTACTGATTCAGATACGAAAAGACATCATGAATGCAATCGTCGGGTAGTCTTGAGAGAAGATCCTGAAAAGTTTTAAAAAATGTTCAAATTAATTTTAAATTTAAAAAAAGCACAGACCTCGTCACCGACAGTGAGTTGCACGCTGAATTTTGAATAGTACGATTTATTCTCCGTAGCTACGTTGAGTCTTCGAGATTTCGCAGGTGGAGGTCCAGCACTCATCTGAAATTGACTCTCCACGAAAAATAGTGATTGTAAAAGCAGTAGAACGATTCAGAAAATTTCCAACGCGTATTCATGCATACAATAATCCAAGCATCGCGTCGTTTTGAATTAATTCAGTCCGTTGGACTGTTGTGTTAGGATAAGATGCATGAGTCCGCGTGGGTCTCATTCAAAAGCAAACGCACGCGAATTTTCATTTTCGTAGCAGGCCTTTAGAGAGTTTCAACTTTTTCACGATGAGTCCCCATCCGCCTCCGGCCAAATCTCGGAGATTCAATTCTAAGAACAAGAGCAATAAGATATTCAAACTTCAACTCACTATCGGTGCTCAAGTTAGTCTTATATCAATAGTGATGACTTCAAGTGTATTTCACAGGATTTGTTCTCCAAACTCCCAGACGATTGCATGTACGAAGTGTTCTCGTTGCTCGACCAGTGAGACTTCCTAACCAATTTTAGTCAAGAAATAGGGATAAAATCGCTGAAAGGCTTCTTTTAGCGTTGACCTCGATACCATCTGTGAAGTTAGCCAACGGATGAATGTGTTCGCTGCTCGAGCTCGACCAAATGCATTGAAAGGAGAAGTGCCCGAGCTGCAAATTATCAAGGTTGAAACAATTCCGTTGGAACTTCGTCAATAAACTTTTCTAGCACAGTCAAAATCAGTACACAGTACGTATTTGCTTCGGCCCTTCGAGAATTGTTACCAAAACGTTCTGCAATAGAAAAAGGGCTCATCGAGATTGCCAAATGTGCAAGGTGAGTTTTTCAAATCTGCGTCAAAATTGTTCGTAGTCAAACATGCTAAGAATTAGCATCCTCGCAATAAAATTTCAGAGGCTCCAACGACAGAATCCAAAGCATAATTCCATTGTGGCGCAGCATAAAGCATTCAAGTTCATTTTGAATATCTCGGAAAGATACTACTTCTACACCATAAAATATGATTCTGTGAGTCCTTCAACCATTCGGATTAGTAATTGAAATATAATTACAGGTTCTCGTTGACAAGGTTTTCCTGCGTTTCTGCATGGAATCCTTTCATTTACGAAGCAAGCGTCGTATTTTCAATAAAGTTTATATGGGGTATAATAGTCGTTTCGGACTTTCAAGTGCAGTAACCGATGTTGAGTGAGTTTCGTATCCAGCCGAACGGTTGTATCATCGGCAATTAGCAAAACAGCAGGCCTCACAGCGGGGCTCACATAGCGCTGTTATGACTGTCAAATCTCTTGACGTGGTATCTTCAGCAAAAACAATTAAGAGTTGTAGGGTTCAGGCTTGGATGATTGGAGAGAGCACAGAGTTTCTTGAAATGTCCTTGAATGATTTCGAGCCGTTCGATCTTGATCGGATGTTGACGTTGCTTGCAAGCAACGCGAGCCCCGTATCTGCTCGCATTGAAAGCACGCTAGTTCCGAAACAGGTGACTTTCACAGGGATTTTCTCACAAAAAATCGTTTTCGTGATTAGATTGCTTATAGTAAGAGTAGACTCATTGCAAAAACTCTCTGGTCTCTCTGATAGATGAGAGAGTGGGTGGAATGAGGAGAGAAGCTCTAGCATTCCGAACTTTTTCAGACTCACCGTACATACCTTAGGAATCGTGACAGAGATCTATCGAAATTCTGCGGATTCGTTAACTTTCACGTGGACTATCTGGTATTTTCCGCAGACTCTGTAATGGATGCTATCGTTGTGAGTGTATTGCTCTGCTATAGACTGATCAATCCTTCGACACAACATCATCCGCCCTCGACCACCAGCTTTATTTTGGGAACCATTTAAACTCATTTTTCCATTTTTGTTTTCAGCTGCGTCAGCAACTGAATTGCAAAGGAGAGTGGCGGGTTGTGATTGCATCAGACCTCACTTCGTCCATGATCAACCGTGGCGTTCCCAGAGGAATGATGGTAAACCCCCCGATATTCGGGTACTTGTCTAGTTCACCGGAAGCCCAATTTCTTATTAGGAATGAATCAAACTGAACCATTCTTCACGAATAACTAGACAAGTGCAGATATTCGGAAGCAGTTTCCAATATTTATGCATCTTTTTTCAGTTTGTTAGCAGCAATGATCGGTACTTCATCATGCACAAAGGAGTCACGATAATCTCAATCAAACATTTGGAATCACACGGAAAGTACGAGTCCGCAGATAAATTTAACGAGATTGGGATCACGTTTAATGCATAGAAATCATTACGAATTGATCCGTATTTGAATCACTTCTATTTTCTTTTTTTTATGTTTTTGAATCTAAAACGCTTGTCTGTTAATTGGTTCGCCCGATAAATTAAAAAAGTTAAATCAAAGCATCCACATTCGACTGACTCGTACTCTATTTATATTATAGTTGTCTGTAATTGCTCTGAAATTCTGAAAATACACGAAACTGGGACTTTTGGATGATCGAGTTTCAGTAAATTCTTTATTTCTTTGAAGAATGCGTCTGTGTGTTGAAAGCGTTGTAGTAAGGAGCGTTTGAAAAGACATACCGTATCAAGCATGCGTGAGTCACAATCAGCTGAAGACACGCGAAAATTTTAAAGCGTCGTTTCAGAATTATCTAATTTATTACTTTTTGAAACATCGCTCAATGTTTTAGAATAAAAATTATATTCAAGATGGATTCTATCTCACCACCAGCGAAATCTCGCCGGCTCACTGTTCACGATGATAATCAGATCGCAAAGACGTTTCTACAACAACTGACTGTCGGTGAAGAGGTCGGTGCACAGCTATTGATTGATTTTAGTCGGTATGGCTACCCTAAGTTGCCGTTCTGCAGGCCTATTGGCTGATGTCAGGATAAATGTCTATGTCTATGTCTATGGAACTCTCGATTACCTCTATTCAGGACCTTCTATCAATGCTCCCCAACGACTGCATTAACGATGTTCTATCCTATCTAAATCAGTGCGTTTTTGTTGTTTATGGCGATTTTTCCCATAATTTATGAATAAATGGAACAACTTTTTAGCGTGCAACTCGATATCGTCTCGGAAGTTAGCCAGAAAATGAACGCACTTGCCGCTCATGCTCGACCGAAAGCTACCTCTGGAGTAGTGGAGGAACTAGCGATTCTCAGGGTAAGACTAACTTGAGTCAAGATTATTGGAATCCTGCCAATTCTTTGTAGAACGGGGATGCGGAGTACTCACTGAGCCTTCGCTTTAATGAACATCGAATCATTGTCAATACGTTTTGCGCTTCGGATTCTACGTGCACTGGAGTCTGCAGTATTTGCAACGTGCGTTTCATGTTATCTGGTGCAATAGGAGCACAATTCTGAGCAAAGAATGCTTTTTTAGATGCTGGCACT
This sequence comes from Pristionchus japonicus, assembly GCA_900490845.1. Lineage (NCBI taxonomy): Eukaryota > Metazoa > Nematoda > Chromadorea > Rhabditida > Neodiplogasteridae > Pristionchus > Pristionchus japonicus. The sequence goes on from LS507487.1 coordinate 48,458, forward strand.
TTCGAATCCCGCAGACGCTCCCATGCTGCACAATCTATTCAACAGTATCAGTTGTATCCGCAAGAATAGATACGAATTCGATTCAGTGAAGTTTGAAGGGGTAAGTAATTTTGAACATATTCTCATTCAACTTCTATCTTGCAGGTTATCCTTGACAAGGCATTCGTTGATCTCTGTCCACAATTTCTCCAAATGTCAAGCAAGCGCCGTGTTTTCTCCAACGTGTCCATTGAATTTCCTAAGCCTGCACCAATAATCGCTGGGAAGAAACCCCGACTGGGCTTTACGCTCTACATCTTGCCTACGTGAGCAAATTTTAAAATGCTTAAAAAAGCAGGACATTTTTCAGAATTCATGACTGGATGATCGGGGGATGCACCGAGCTGGTGTTATCAGCTTTCGATCTTGGACCATTCGACCCTGTTGTTTTGATGTCATCATTTGCGAGAAAAGCGAGTTATCCTTCCGTGAGTATTCTCAGCGCGCAACACGTTAAGCAGGTATTTTATTTTCGATATTGTGCAAGAATTGGAAACGCGCCAAGGTTGAAACTTATTTCAGATAGAAAGTTTCGACTCGTCGCGCATACCCGTCGTACTCAGACAGCTCACAGACTATTCTGGATTCGTTAATCTCAATGTCGACTATTTAGTCTTCACTACAGACTCCGCAATGAGAGCGATCATCGTAAGTGTCCAACAGAGGTAGCACTCATTCTATACTGCTTCCCTGCGGATTCCGAATTATTCGCCCCGTATTGCAAACTCTAGTGGCCAAACTCTAGTGAGTATTGCAAGTACATCATACTATTTTCATTTTCCTTTTCTTTCAGCAGCGTCAGCGCATGGGACACAAAGGGCGTTGGAGATTCTTGATTGCGACTGAACTGAATTTCGAAATTATCAATAACAGCCTCACACCGGGAATGACGGTACGAGTCTGCACAGATTTACAATGAAATTAGATTTAAAACGCGTTCTCTGTAAGATCAGGACAGGGGTGGCACAATGCTTCAAAATGGTCAGATTGAGCTCAAATTTGAAATGGAAGGTCCCTATGGGTCGTCCATGGATTTTACAACTTTGTATGATGATCATGCATGGTTCATGCAAAATTTTTATCTTTGAAGATACCCCCTCATGCGACCTCTCATTCGATAGAGCATCAAAAGTTACGCCTACGTTTCGATTTTCATGCATTTTGGAGCAAAGGGAGCCGAGAAACATGGAAATATGTACATTTTTTCATGATTTTTCATGGTTTTTGATTTTTAGAATCATGAAGAGATCAAAAGAGCAAGTTTGTTTTGTTTTCACTCGATGCTCCTTTGAATTCTCTATCCAGCGGTATTTTTTTCATATTTTATTTCGGGCACTTATTTTTGTAATTGCATGTTTTATAGCGTTCAGTCATGACGCGGGTTCGAATCCGCCTCCCTGCCTAATCTTTTGCCAGATTTTTTCAAATGAATTTCCTTGTTTGAACATTCGATAAGGCATTTGTAAACTATTAACGCCTTCTCATGTCAATGTATGAGTCATGAACAAGAAAATTCACTTGAAAAAATATGGCAAAAGATTCGTGCAGGGAGGCGGATTCGAACCCGCGTCATGACTGAACGCTATAAAACATGCAATTACAAAAATACGTGCCCGAAATAAAATATGAAAAAATACCGCTGGATAGAGAATTCAAAGGAGCATCGAGTAAAAACAAAACAAACTTGCTCTTTTGATGTCTTCATGATTCTAAAAATAAAAAATCATGAAAAATCATGAAAAAATGTACATATTTCCATGTTTCTCGGCTCCCTTTGCTCCAAAATGCATGAAAATCGAAACATAGGCATAACTTTTGATGCTCTATCGAATGAGGGGTCAGATGAGGGGGTATCTTCAAAGATAAAAATTTTGCATGAACCATGCATGATCATCATGCAAAGTTGTAAAATCCATGGACGACCCATGGGGACCTTCCATTTCAAATTTAAGCTCAATCCGACCATTTTGAAGCAATGTGCCACCCTCTGTAGGAGGTCATCTCGCTCTTACAGAGAACTCGTTTTAAAACGAAACATTTCATATTCAGTGCTCTCCGAGCGATGATCGGTCTCACATCATTCACTTGAACGAAGAAATGGTCATCACAATCAAGCACTTGGATTTCGATGATTTGGACGAAATTGAAGTCACTTTCCATAAGTAAATACATGTGCCTCCCACTCATTTTTTTTCCTATTGAATTCATGTATTCCACCGAAAACTATGTGTTTCTTAATTCATTATCACCTACTGAATAAAGCTTACCCACTATTTTTTTTTTTCATACGCATGCTTCAGAAGAGTGCACAAGTCTACAGTTTTGTGACTAGCGTGTAATTGTTAGCCATTGAGAATGGGGCACTCCTGCACTGCTCCGGACATTTCCTAATACCCCCATACCCGGCATCCATCCCCAACAACTTCATTTAAGGAAATATTTGAAACTCATTTCATTTTTAGTATATTGTCTGGATAATGGCAGGAGCGCATTGAATTTCATTGATCGACCTTCTAAGTGATTTCGCGTGGGCCATATTTATTTCTGAATCGATTGAATGAATAAATCGACGCTACAAATGACGCGCTTGATTTTCGAACTATTTTTGCGCGCAAAATTTATACTTTGATTATTTGTTAGAACGCGGCGTTAGTCATTCCACAAACTTTCCGTAATTAATTAACTTTGATGGCGATGCCCGATCAACCACCACCTGCAAAAAGTCGTCAGCTGAACGATAACACCTCAAATGATCAAGATGAGAGAGCATTCAGCCTTGAGCGAGAGATTGGAGATGATGTGAGTATTTCATGATCTTTTCCTCATTATTTTGCATAATTTCCGGTAACTTTTCAAACAATTTAGCGAATTTCAGGACCATTTCTCCAACCTTCCAGATGATTGTCTGCTCGAGATATTCAAGTACTGCGATCAGTAAGTAAATGAATTTATTTCTTGCGAAGGGCACTAGGTCGGATGAGATTATTCGGATGATGACCTACTGGCTGAGCGGAATATGGAAATTGTATACATCCGAATGTTTCATCCGACCTATTGCCTTGCGAAGTTATGTTGATGGACGAACGCGATTTTGTTCCCAATCATGTTTATTGCAGCCCCGAACTCGACAATGTATCTATCGTGAATCAGAGACTGTATCCACTATCCATTCGAGCTCGGCCCGCAGTGAGAACCTGTAAAATTGAGGAGCTGCAGATTGTTAGGGTCAGGTTTTTCAGGCTCTTCCGGAGTGTGAAAATGGCGTCGATAAAACCCATATTTTCAGAATTCCGAAGTCGAATACACCTTGAAGGCCTGCTTCAGCCCTCAATGGACCACTTCGAAAGTGTTTAGAGTTCAAGAAAGTGGGCATGGAAACTGTATAGACTGCAATGTGAGTCGGAAATCCTCCGCATTTTAGCGGAAACCACGGTTCATACTTCAATAATCAATAAAACATTTCAGAGTCTCATGAAACCGCATCAAAACAATGACCAAATCCCCGTACTGCATTGGCTATTCGATTACATTAATTTCATCGCGAAGAAATACTCGTTCACTACGATCGCTTTTGAATCGGTAAGATTGTTTTATAAACATCTTCGTCTTTTCTAATAATTCGAAAATGCAGATTCACTTCAACAAACTATTCATGGTCATCAGCAAGAAGTATTTCGCCGTTCCAAGCAAGCGACGGGTGTTTTCCAACATCTCGGTAGATCAAGTCGTTTCCACGGACTTGCGAATAACACCTATGGACCCGACTACTCGCCGAGTGCTAATTACTTTCCATAATATGACTAAAAATCCCACCTTTTCCATCATCGAGTGCGTTTTTTATCATATTAAACGGAGAAAAAAAACATAAATAAACATTTTCAGACTCCACGATTGGATGGCTGGTGGAAACTGTGTTGAAGAACTAGAGCTCACATCGTCTGACCTAGTCACGTTCCAACCAGATCTGCTGATGAGATGGTATGCAACAACTGTGGAAAATCCGTCTGCGCATATTGTCAGTACCCGAGTCCCAAAAGAGGTATGTGCATGCTTTTTTTTTATCTCTTCTTAGCTTTCAGCACCTCTCAGAGTTTTGATCGCAATAACTTGCAGATTGATATTTTACGACGAAATTTATGGGATTTCGCAAACTTTGTCAACTTCGATTGCGACTATTTGATGATTGCTTCCGATAATCAATTGCTAGATTTCATGGATGCTATAATGGTATGTTTCCTTTTTAAAAATCTTCCGAAAAATTATACAATTATCATAAATTTCTCAGAGACGCTCTCGCAAAGGAGTTGCGGGTGTATGGCGATTCTCTATGTCGGATGAACTCAGAATTTCTGTAATTGGACCTGCTATTCCCGTGCATCTCACCGTATGAAAAAAATCAATTTTTTTAATTATTATTTTTTTTAAATTAATAATCGACAGCAATACAATTTTTAGGTCCATGAAACGCATAACAATGGCACAACTACTCACAAGATTCGCTCAGGACAAAAGGATGTTATCACAATGAGACAATCTCCTCTCGCCAATCCACAGAGAATGCAAGTTGAAGTCACTTTCCATGAATGAAAAATGGCGGCCCTTTCACCCTCGTTTCTGAGTTGTCCTATGCATTTCATTCATTGAAATGAACTCATTTTGTATTGTTCAACCGGCAGATTTCGACTCTTTTTGTTGTATGAATCTGTCAGCACCGCGTTGCGTATTGAGACTACGCTAGATCATTCGCGTCTTTTACAATGGTTACTCACAAGAGTCCTCTAGTTAAAAGCGTTCTTTTTGAATAATCCAGATAGTCATCAAATTTCCTTATTTCTGATTAGTTCAACGAACTTTTATGTACTTTACATGCAGAACCACAGACTTCAAAAATCAAGAACAAAATACATTCGTTAATCAGTTTATCCTGCTCTCCAAAACAAATCCAACAAATTACGACGCTCTAGTAACAACCAGCGATCCAGAAGGCACTAGACCATGAGTGGTCAATGAAGTATTCAAAGAAAGGAAAAACATAATTTTGAAAGTTTTGTGATCAAAATACGTTCATAAATCGGTTTAATCTCTCTCAAGTACCACTCCCACATCACAATCACTGAGTCCTAGTCACCACCAGAGATCCCGAAGGCACAAGGCCATGAGCGGTCAATGAAGCGCTCATATCCTCCTCAGAAGTGAGCAGTTTGCGAGGGAATGGCTGGAGAAGGGCGAATGGGACGAGCTCGGGCTTGGTTGTCTCCAGCCACTGGCGAACATCAGCGAGAGCCTTGGCCGACTCGAACGTGTTACGGATAAGCTCGCCCGTGGGCAGACGGATCTGCAATGGGGAAAGGTAAAGGTATCCCCGTACTAAAGGCACTTGCGTCCTGCGAGAGCCCACTGCTCTTGACTATATTTATAGGCCAGTTCAGTCCGTAGGGCCTAATCTATTCTTCGGACCTACGTGATCTAGTCGCCACCAATTCACTGCAATGATGATTTAGAAATCAACGTCTTTTCGCTTTCTACAATTCAGTACCGATCAGAGCGTAATTTCGACCTCCATTGTTACCACACATGAATACCCGATAATACCCGAGGTTTCAAACTGCCTGTGAAGAAGAATACTCTCAAACCTGAATGGTCGCCTCCTTGTAGTCCTTCTTCTCCACGGGCACGACGGGAGCCGGGGCAGGGGCTGGTTGAGGAGGAGGCAGCCCGGCGGCTGCGGCCTTTCTCGCCTGAAGATTGAGGTTAGGTAAACTGGAAATCATTTAGCACTGTAAATTAAGGCTCGAGGTTTTCATGGTTTGTAAATTGGCAGGTGTTAGAGTCTGTAAGGAGTGGACACGTACCTCGCGATCGGCCTTGATCTGCTCGAGTACGCGTCTCTTCACCGCTTCCTCCTCCTCCTTGTCCCTCTTCCTCTGAGCGATGGCTGCAAGTTGCTCCATTTCCTGCAATTATGAGTTGTATTTCAATCGAAATTGGTATTTTTTCATGTCTTTTATCAGCTCTCGACTGTGAACAAAATGAACTGGGCAAGAAAAACGCCTCTTCAACTATACCTCCTCATTACTTTGAGTTTGATTCTTTGAGTGTGTAGTAGATATGAATCCTCATCAACTGCACTGTGCAATCAATCTCATTCTTGTTAGCGGCGATAAAGGTCAAATTGCTCAGACTATGCCATACCTTTCTCTTCTCGTTCCTCTCCAGCATCAACTTCCCCTCCTGCACTCTTCTCTTCTCCTTCTCGATCTGTTCCACCTCCTCCTGCTCGGCCTTGCGCTTCATCGAGGCCTGAAATCGTGGAATGAATTCCTCCTCAATCCTGGTTTACAAGTTAACGCGCACGCTCCGACTTGACAGGGAGAGTTAATGGGTGCTTAGATAAGGGTTTCCATGCAGTTTTATCGTCGTCTACGATAGGTAGAGCAGACCGGACTGACTGAGTGCTTAGTGCTGGAATGAAGCACTACTTACCTTGATCTTCTCCTTCAACTGCGCTGCCTGCACCTTCTTTTCCTCTTCAGTGAGGGGTTTGATGCTCTCGCTGCTTTCTTCGAAGTTCTCATGCTTGGTCTTTGCCGCGTGAAACATCATCACGTGTTCGTCAGCCATCACTTTTCCGCAGCTACAATGCGATTTCGTTTTGCTTATTTACTTCAAAACTCGGGCCAGAATAAGCAAACGCGTGGTCAGGAAGAGTTATATGGTCAATAACTGTCAATAGAACCCACTCATTGCACTTGTAGCTCTTGGGCGCCAGGGCGGCATCGGGAACGGTCGCCGGTGCGTCAGCAATGCTCTCCGCAATGGCTGCCGCGGCTGCAAGAAAAGAAGTTGAGTCAGTCGCTAAACACCGAAACTTCGAAATCTGCCTATTCCATGCAGGATAAGGTTATCAGAGGACTGCCTTACCAGCCGGGTCGACCTCCATCTCCTCCGATTCCTGCCGATTGACGAGCCAGTCCATAGCGGTCTCGAGGGTGGTGCAGTTCTGTAATTTGATTCTTAGCAAAGGTGTCAGCCACTTTCCTGACTCTTTTTCAGCTAACTAGACGTGTTATTGACGGAAAATGGTTGCTTGCATTTTTGAAAGTCTAGTAAGAGAAAGGAGATTACCTTAGCTGCCTCTCCCGCCTTCGCCGCGTCGAAGCCCATCTCGATGAGTTGCTCGGCGATCGACATACTCTGGAAAACACAGACATTTTATAACCGTCGAGGAGAGATACAGGCATTCCAGAACGATCAAATCTTGTGAAACTGTTGAAGTTGAAACGAAACTGTAGCATAGACAAGAGAAGAGGTGGATGAAAATTATTAGGGCAATGGAAGAAAAAAATGAGAGAGAAGGAGAAGACAAGCGGATCTAGGTGAATGATGATTGAGTGGATTTTCGATACAATCGGATACTCATGGGCGGAGCTTGAAGTGAGAGACGCAACATCGGAAGTCTTTTTTGGGGAGAGCATGCAGCACGCCCACAGGGTAAGTATTTTCAATAGTCGAAAAGTTAAGAGGATAGAGCATGGCCACGGGGTGTTAGAACAACGCACTTTCTGCGAGGCCAATTTGTTTTGCCATTAATTCAACTGATTTATTAATGTTTTCTATTTCTCCCATCCAAAAATAACGCATTATTTTGCTCAGATTTTTATACATGACAAGATTTTGTAGTGGTTCATCTATTTGGTGCTCTTCGCTTTTCCTCTCAGGCCATCAATGACTTCGTGCCATTCTGTCCACGATCCGACTTCGGCTCTTCAGCTGGGGTTGCCTGGAATGCACTAATTATGCTTATTAATTGATTATTTATTTATGCTAAATAATTAATTATTCAATTATGCTAATTAATTTAATTACACGAACCCCCATAGGCGTCCGCTCGACGAGATCCTCTCCGCTGAGCTCTTTGCAGCTTCTGGAATGAAAGTTCCGTTTCAAGATAAGATTACTCAAGGAACCTATACTTCCTACGATGTAAACTACGTATCCTACGATTGACTCACTCCTCCGCCGGAATCAGGTCGAGAATGTAGAGTGAGAAGTGGGAGTTCCGTCGCACTCTCGTGAGCAGAATGACGAGCATGATGATGTGCATCGCGTAGACGGGGTAGAAGAAGGTGCCCTGCCAAATTTTATATTTCGTCACTTTTGCCGTTCCGTGCCAGGCCGCGCCCTCTCGACATACTGCTGCTTAGGTTGCCTAGGCGCTGATAATTTCTGAACTGATATTTTCTGAAGGCACATTCTCCAATTTAAAAAAAATCAGATATTGAGAGAAAAAAAAATGAAATTACCAATCCATCCTGTTCGAAATAGCGATTGCAAAGGTTGTTGGTGATTTTCTGGAATTCGAGCTCAATAACTTTTAGCTCATAAGATTCAGAAAGGTGACGAAGCTCCCTAGTGTTTTGGGAAGAAACTGAAAAAAGTTTTTGAAAAATGCACACCATGGGCACGTAGAGTATCACCGCGCTCGCCATGCGAACCGCCGTGGGGGCAATCTCGAGGAAGTGCAGTAGGATCTGCGGTCCATTTTAAAGAAATTCGAATTTCCAGTAATGAATGCAGCTCAAATGTACATAAATTTGGTCGATTTTCAGTCTATTCATAGCTTTTGCAGATTAAATTAAAAAAATGTTAACAAACCAGCCCCTGGTACGTATACAGCAGCGAGCCAAGGACGATGTTGAATACGGCCGAGAAAACGTGGAAGCGGTCTGGAACAGCGGTTTAACGGTCTCTCACAATCTCTCGCTTTGTCTGACCGGCGAGAGAACTTTGCAAAATGAGAGACCGTTAAGTTTTTGAACAGCCCGTTAAGTTTTTCGAGCTGTTGTGCAAGAGTATTTTGGATCTTGCACAACATAACTGACAAGAGGGATTACAAATACGCAAAACCTTATCGAGATTTCAAAGAGGTGTCGATCGAAGTGGGAAAAAATATTTTTAAAAAACCTTGAACAAAGGCATGGTCGCTGCAACCGTTGTAGCGATCGAGCGAGATCTAAACATGAGGATTTTTCCTTTTTATCGACCTGATCTCCGTTTGGAGATATACATAAAAATACACTAGCCGTCAAAAATATAGCACGTTTTTTGCATCAATTCTTTAGAGCTCAATCAATCTTCACCAAACTTGGACCATAACAGTGTTTTATGCTTGTGTATCATGCCTGAAAAACGCAATGTGCTATAGTTTTGGCTGCTAGTCTAGACACGCCTATCGCTCACAAGTCTCTGTTCGACGCAAAAGCCCACGACAAGCAGGGCGAGCACGAGCGCCAGCACTTTGATGCGATGAGCACTGAAATTATTTGAATTTGAATTTCCCGCCAAAAAACAGAAAACAGTCAAATCCACTCACTTTCTCAAAAAGCCCAACACAAGCAGACTGAGGGACAGCATCAACACCTGAAAATATTGCCTTTTGAATGTTTCAGCCACTAGCTTAACGGTCTAGAGTTTAACCGGTTTTCCATGCTCTCTCGAGTTTTCTGACCGGCGAGAGAGCATTGCAAATTGAGAGACCGTAAAATTTTTGCACAGCTTTGTTCCTCACCTTCGCTCCCACAGCCACCATGGGTTCGGAGAATCGCTCAGAAAAGAGGTTTGATGATTCGTACTCGAGGAAACCGGAGCCGAAACTGCGGAGAGAATCTTTTCTTCTTTTACACCCCCTCCCCCCGGAGTTGAGGAGTGAACAACCTACGCCAGGACGGAGAGGAACAGTATCTCCCAGATGATCCAGTTCTTCCACATTCGCTGTATCAGATCGACGATTTTGAGTTCGTCTTGGTCGCTGCAATGAAATTGGTGAAAACAGAACTAACCGAGCTCCACTCGCTACGGGTAAAACAAAAGTTTTAGAATATAATGTGAGAGTTCTAGCGGCAATGTGTTTGGCATGGGTTGGGATTCGAACTCGCAACTTTCTGAATGCTAGACAGCGCTCTTACCACCTTTGCTACGAATTACGCATGTAAAACTACACCCCAACAGTCCCACAGCTATCTAAGATTCTGTGCAAGGTCGACGATTTTGAGTTCGTCTTGGTCGCTGCAAGAAACGGTATGAAAACACTGCAAATTATGAAACTCTAGATTATTATTTTCGAATACAACTCACAAAGATCTGTTATGAACGTTGAACTGTACAAGAGTATAGCTAATGGAATACCAGGGGCCATTGAAATCTTGAACTTTCCTAATATTGTTATATTACCTATCCAAGATAAGTAATGGACTGGTGGAAACTCACAGATACGCCAGATCCTCGAATATCTTCTTGGCCGCCCTTGCATGGTACTCTGCACTTCGACCCGATCCCTCCTCCATCAAGTCCATCTCGTTGAAGAAGATGATCTGAGACGATAATTGGTTAATTAATTAGCTAAATAATTAACAGAATATTTGGCTAATTAATTAGCTTATTGTTTAGCTAATTAATTTACTAATTCATCAAGTCCATCTCGTTGAAGTAAATGATCTGAAATGAAACATTAATTAGTTATCTAGGTCTCGTCTTCCTCCAGCTGACCAGTTGAGGCTATCTAGGTCCAACAGTGAAGATAGAAGAGGTAGAGATAGTGGAGATCAGGAAAGGGGCTAATTAATCGAGTAACCTCCTCCGCCTCCTCGACTTTGCGCGTGACGAGTAGATGACAGAGCGAGTCGGTGGTGAAGCTGGATGAGGTAAGCAGTAAGAAGTTTTTGAGAAAAAAAAATATGCTTTGATCTCTATCTGGAATTGCAAAGATTCTAACGAACAGGAGGGGATAAATGGATAATATTCGAGCTCTCACAACCGAAGTTTGAACCACCCGGGACATCCACTACCCGTGAATAGAGTGCAATTCCCCCATTGCTCTTTCATTCTCCAGTATCCTGGATCATTCTCGCCTCCTAAGCGGTCGGGTCCCAATCACCCGCCCCGTTTTACAAACTTGCATGCTATAGGAATTCTCCCAGTATAGTCTATTCCTAGCAGCTATCATACACCTATATAAAGCAGAGGTGTCATTGCGTGCGTCCGTGCGTCCGTGCGTGCGTGCGTGCGCCCGGGGGAAGGGGGGGGGGTAGGGTAAGGGGTGGATAGGGTCATAGAAGGTTCAGAACATTCTAGAACATTCCAGAAATTTCGCAAGAGAAGGTTCCAGAACATTCTAGAACATTCCAGAAATTTCGCAAGAGAAGGTTCCAGAGCATTCTAGAACATTTCAGAAATTTCGCAAGAGAAGGTTCCAGAGCATTCTAGAACATTCCAGAAATTTCGCAAGAGAAGGTTCCAGAACATTCTAGAACATTCCAGAAATTTCGCAAGAGAAGGTTCCAGAACATTCTAGAACAGAGGAAGGAGAGGGGGAAGAGGGGAAGAGATGTGAGGAGA
>LS507487.1:60802-87844 GCA_900490845.1 Pristionchus japonicus
GAGAGGAGAGGGGAGAGGGGGGAAGAAGAGAGGGGAGATGGGGGGGGAGAGAAGGGCACGCCGAAGGCGTGCAAAACCCGGCTGGTAACCTAATATTCTATTTGCAGCCTAGTTTCGATTCAATTTACTCACTAGTAAGCGATTACGGTGCAGAGCAGGTACGAGAAGCCTGCGATCATTAGCATCGGATACGTGGTCGGATACGTATAAATTGAAAAAAAATGGATCTCCATGGATATCTGGCTCGGATAAAATAGATTCTTGCATAAAGCTTTGACCAGATATCCAAGAAGTACCCAAATATCAAACAAACGTGACTGGTGTGGGAAAATATATAATATTCCAGTCCTCACTAGTAAGCGATTACGGTGCAGAGCAGGTAGGAGAAGCCGGCCATCATTAGCATCGGATACGTGGTCTCGAATCGGATGAGGATGAGCGAGTTGATGGCCTGAAAAGTTAGTTGTCGATAGGCAATACCGTAATCCCTTTTGTTTTCGATCAGTCGAGATCTCAGTTTACGATAGACTACCGTAATTGACTACCGTACCACTCCCATCGCTCCTCCAATCGTGAAGGCGAACACTCCGATGAATCGCAGACTGAACGGAAGCATCTCGACGATGGTAGTGCACGAGATGAGCACCGTCAACTGGAATATTGATTTGTTGATTTTCCAATTTTATGATTTTGAGACACTTTGAAGAACACATTTTTTTTTGAAATCTTGAGTAAATTCTGACCACATCGCAACAGAGCTTGATCGGCATCTCGATCTTGACGAGGAAGGATTGCGCTGGAAAACGATTGTTTAACCCTTACAGATTCAGTGAAAATAAGAATTCGAAATGCGGGCAATCATCTCTTCATCTCACACAATCTCTCACCGGCCAGAAGGACGAGAAAGTATGCGAAATGAAGAGACGAGTTCCCGAATTTCGCACTCTCATGGAAACTTACGAAATATAATCGCCAAGAAGGTGGCAACAGTGCCAATCGAGAGCGAGACAAGCAGCGATTTCCTTCTACCGATGTACCTGACAGCCCTTAATTTTTATACTCGTGGAACGATAAAATCTTTCCCGTAATCTGCAAAATCGCTCACATCTCCCACAGTGGACTCGTCAATCCGATCACTACCGACGCGGCGCCCAGTGCGAGGTTGTACGCGGGGAACTGGAATAGTCAAGTCGACACTAGGTCGGATGAGGATGATACTGAGAACCTAATGTGGATGAGAGCACAACTGTTACGCAATTGACAGATATCCGCAAGAAATTCGCTCACATTATTGTGGATATCATGCGCCAGTCGTAGCTCGGGCATGTTCCCATTGGTTCATTGCAGCAGTAAGAAACACATGCTATCTCCATTGTTTTCATCGAGCTGCGGCTGGCGCATAATATTCACAATAATGCACGAATCGGCCTAGTAACGAATTAGCCTAGTAACGAATAGGAATAGTAATGAATTAGCCTAGTATTATAATTACTCTGTCCAATCGAAATAAAGAGAATACCATACGTTGTTGTGAATCTCATGCGCCAGCTGCAGTTCGGGCAAGCTCGTTATAACACGCTAGAAGTTGAGCAAAGGTATGCGATGTTTGCGGCTTTAAAAAGGTCTTTAGAGCGTTAAAACGTACATTATTATGTATCTCATGCGCCAGTCGTAGCTCCGGCATGCTCTTGTTCGTGCAGCAGCACAGCAGGTGCGGCTCCGCCCCGAGCACCGTGTCGATGCGCGTGAGCATCGAGAGGAGGTCACTGGAAATAAGGTCAGTTGGCGATTCTCTTCAGGATCTGTTTCAAAGATACGGTAGTATCGAAGGAGGTCACTGCAATTCGATGAGTTATAGATAGTCAGTTCACGATTCACGCAAGCTGTCAATGATTTCAATATAGCTCAATCTAAATCTATTAGCCATTGTCTACCGTAATCTCAAACTCTCTCGCTTCAGGACGTGATAACAAGGCGATCATCGTTGCTAGTTAGTATGTTTCGCTCATCCTGATCCGCTAAAGATCGAAACTTCTTTATTTTTTGGTCCAGGTCTTACTCTTCTGTGAGTGAGGAGAGAGGCGGAGAATGAGAATGGTATTGATAGAATATTCTAATGCATAGGGCCAAAGAGAACAATAGTGCCTAAAGATCGATCATGACTGATATTTACTTCAGACTCTTCCTGTAGTTGCCGAAATTGGCGATGGCGATGTAGGCGAAGATCGTCAGTCGGATCTTCCGCCAGGATCCTGAGGATATCGATCGATTGACTACCGTACCCACATGATCCTGAGGATATCGACTGATTGAATACCGTACCCACATGATCCAGAGGATATCGATTGATTGACTACCGTACCCACATGATCCTGAGGATATCGATTGATTGACTACCGTACCCACATGATCCTGAGGATATCGATTGATTGACTACCGTACCCACATGATCCTGAGGATATCGATTGATTGACTACCGTACCCACATGATCCTGAGGATATCGATTGATTGACTACCGTACCCACATGATCCTACAGTAATCGATTGATTACAACCATTTTTCTGATTCCAGACAGTAATTGACTACTGTATCTCGCAAGGATCAGTTATCGATTGCCTATCGTAGCCCCTTGTAGCTGAGTAAACGATATTGATTGACTACCGCACCCACATGATCCTACGGTTATCGATTGGCTACCGTAATGCTCTTGAAACTATCGATCTACTTCCGTACTCCCTCATCTCTGTTCACTACCGTACTCTCCATTCGTTTATCGATCAACTACTGTATTTCCTCATGTTTGTTATCGATCGACTCCCATGCTCCCTTACCGTATCTGCTCGTCACTTGCTCGTACGTCACTCGCTCGCCCGTGAATGTCTCCCTTGCAGTGTGGAGACTGCAAATAAAGTCAGTCATCGATAGACAAGTACGGTATCGTACCCCTGCAGCTCCTCCGCGCTGCCCGAGTCGCTGCTTCTGGAAAACAAATCAGTTGGTGATCGAGCCAGGATACGGTAGCGACTCACGAGGTTACGGTAGTCGATGGCTTGGTGTCCGTTTTCTTCGCAGACTTCTTCGTGCTCTCCGGACTGTCGACTAGATCATTGCTGAAACGAGAATTACGGTAGTGAATCGACAAGTGATATCTGAGGGTACCGTAGGTAGTGCCGTTGCCTACTGTACCTTGGTGTGGGAAGCAGCGGTTGCGTCACTGTGCTTTTCATCGATTGATTCCATTCTCTCTTGGAGGGTCTCGCCGCGGAGGCCTTCAATGTAATAAGTTACTGGGGAATTCAAGAGACCTTCTGAAAAAAAGAGCAATAAAAACAACAAAAACCTGTGGGTTGACCGTTCGACGCACGCTCATGTGAGGGGAATGAGGGAGAGTGTTTATCCGTCTCGTGTTCCTCTCTTGTTGTTCATTGTAGATTAGTGTTTTCGTCTCGACTGTTGTGTAAACAATATAGATTCAGTAATTGTTTACAGTGAATTGATTTTGTGAAATTCTCCTTGGCTCTCTGGCCGATTCCGGAAACTGAGCCGTGGATGATACTAACTCATCATCCAAACGCTTTGTCACATCCGCATTGCGAAAAGATCAATCCATCCTGAAAAATTAGAGGCCGTGTGAAAGCGAGAGACCCCAGACAGAAGACGCTCTTCATATTCGGTCGGGCGAACATTTCATGGTCTCTCACTTTTCCATGCTCTCTCGCTTTGTCTGATCGGCGAGAGAAAATTGCGAAATGAGAGACCGAGAAATCGCTTCAGAGGCATTCGAAGTGTCCTCGATATCCGTACAAAACCCCTCCTAAACGGCTTCGAATCATTCGGATATGCTTCCTCTTCTTCTCATACTTATCGGCCAAGTCGTTCCTCTTTCGGGTGAGTCTGATCGAAAACTGATTACGGTAGGCTCTGAATCCAATCGAGGACTGACTTTTCTGTTCGATCATAAAAGATACCAATCGCAGCGCGCGCCAAGTGCCGCCTTCCCGCTGAGGTGCCGCCTTCAGATTACCCTTACGGTTGGGAGAGAGCCGGCAATTTGCAATTGTCGAATGATGGAAGTGAGTAGGGTTGCAGGTTCGGTTTCGATTATACCGAGCCCCCGTTAGTTCTTTCCCTCTCACTCGAACACGTGCTCTTTGAGAGAGAAGGAGAGATCAAAACCGACTCAAAGCCGACTCCGAGTCGGTTTTGTGTCGGTTTTGATCTCTCCTCCTCCCTCTTCTCGGATGTGCGCTTCCGTACGTGCGGAGGGAACGAGAGGCCGGTAAACCCGAAACCGAAACCGAACCGGCAACCCTAGAAGTGAGTAAATACCAAGAGAAAAAGCTTCAAATATACATTCAGCCGACGACTGGTTCAACTGTATCCAGTATCTGGCAGTAAGTTCAAACTTCGGCACTTCTTGGATATCTGGCCCAAGTAATACTCACAGAGTATTCTGTCCCTATCATTTTCATTTCCTACCCTCTTCTGCCCATCTAAGCAGTTGTTCTGGGCTAGATATCCAAGAAGTTCCCAAACTTCTTCCCCAATTTCTCTAGTAACGAATCTCACAGCAATTGGGAGCTGGCTCCACTCCCTTCACCTTGCGAGGCGCGTTCCGGTGTAATACCACAAGCCTGAGGTGTGTATTGTTAAAATAGATTTTTTTATTCATGAATTGTTCAGATGGTTCAACGCCGACGGTTTTGCTGCCCCTCCATACGTGAGTGTACCAATTTTTTTTAACTTCTCTGTTTTACGACCGCTCTGTGAGCGCGCGAGGCGGGGAATGAACATTGTTGGGAAAGAAAGAAACGCTGCTTCTCTTTCCAGCTCAACTGTGTAATGCAACCAGCACGACTCGGTACGTTCCTGGATGTGTTTCATGAATTGCCTTCTCGGTGTTTGTCGACGGTTAACGTAATGGTGGTGACAGTGTCACTGCCTAGTCTAGGGTGATAAATCGACGCGATTAGAATTCGAAATACGGGTAATCGTCACTCCACTTCACACCCTCTCTCACCGATCGGAGTGACGAGAGATTGTGTGAAATGGAGAGACGATTATTTCGCGCTCTATTTCGGACTTCGCGTGATTCTAGGTGCCTCTCAAAAGTTATCATGATCATTGAGCCTAATCACATTTTCAAGGGAGACTAATCGATTAGTGGAATCGACCAGACGAGAATCCTGACTAGGGATGGCTTGGCAAGAAATGACTCTCCTCATTTCGCACACTCTCTCGCTTCTCTGACCGGTGAGAGAGTGCATGAAATGATGAGAGCGTTTCTTGCGAAGCCATCCCTAATCCTGACTAAGAATGCAGAAAACATATTCCTTGCAGTCACTTGCTCCAGTAGACATGCGCACGCACAGGATGGGGATGGCAAGATCAAGCTCCTCGTGGGCGAGAACCTGGGCTACTGTCCGAGCGGCACGGTGGCCGAGTACACTTGGGGCAGCAGTTTCGAGCCAGCATACAGGGGAACAGCGCTTTCGTCGATCTTATGTGAAGGTACGATGACATTTTTGATACTTCTTGGATATCTGGCCCAGGATTTGCTCATAGACTACCAGTCTCGTTTCCAACCCCAATTTACAAATCAAAGCGGTCGTCCTGAACAGGATATCCAAGAAGTTGCCTATTTTGGAGCTTACGAAATGTGAACATGCCAAATTTGCAGACAAACCCGGCAACAGGTACACAACACTTGCCCTCTGCGGAGGCTCCTGGCCGCCTTTTTCTGGGACTGATGAAGGACCAACAATCAAATGCATCGATCGTAGGTGCTGGGTTCGGTGGCTTGAACACAACGTGAATTGCAGCCTACTGCCAAGTTAGACGCCGTCTGGCCAATGGCACGCTTGAACAGATCCTTATGCATCCTGGGCAAGAGCAGTTCTGCGCAAGCTCGGAAAGCATTGAGTGGTCCGATGGAACGCCGCTCACTACCATCGAATGTTCGAGTGAGTTGAGGTACTAGGTCGGAAGAGAACCATTTGAATTCAGTCGGTTACCATCCGACGGCTCTCATCCGACCTGGTTTCCATTTGGGGGGACAGTGAAACTGGAAAATGAAGCGTTTCAGTTACGGGACTGCACACTGTTGCTGCGGATGACAAGTCGTATGACTACAAAAGGTGTGAGGCACCAGAGCTGAAGTGTGTTCCGGGTAAGTGATGCGAGTTTCTTGATAACAGGGACAACAACTACAAGAGAAAACAAAAACAATAACAACAGGGACAACAATTGTAAAGACAGCGACAAGGGGGGAACAGGGAACTTGATGGGTGGAGGGGCGCTGTTGAAGGAAATGAAGGACCCTTACTCCACGCTAATTGATATTTATCAACACAGTTCTACTTTTTGCAAAACGGTTGCTATGAGTATTCGCCCGCCCGCTTAGTATAGTGGTTGTGCTCTCTGAGTACCAATCACGAGGACGCTGGTTCGACTCCCGGGCGGTGCAGAGGGCAGCCGACCCCAATGTTTTGTTATGAGTATTCAATGAATTCAGCATCCTGTCCCATCAATAACAAGAGAGTGGACGGAAGACTCGACAGCTTCACAATCAAGGCAGGCAGCGAACAGTACTGCCCGAACCGAACTATTGCCAGATACGCCTTTGGAGGGTGCATTAAGGACCTAAAGTGCGAACGTAAGACATTAGACATTTCTCCTGACAGGGCCTGCAGGGCGGCAACTTAGGGTCTGTCACGACGCGAACGTATGGCGCTAGATCTTGTTCGTAAGTGACGCACAAATTCAGGCGATGGACTCAAGATTACAATCCAAGATGGGAGCATCGTAGAGTATTCGAAATCAAATCCGCCGATTCTGAAGTGCGTTGGTAAGCATCTCACGTTTGCCATACATGTTCTGTTCGGGACAAAATCACCCTAAAAAATGATGAACTTCTTAAATATGTGATATCCATTCACCTGTAGAGACTAGCTTGTCCTCCAGAGGCGCCTGTCGCGGTATGGGCCTCGCTACGCTCTCCCCCTTCGTGCTCTATATTGGCGATCGAATATAGAAATATTACAGCAACCTGCGAGATCTATCACCAGGGCAACAATGGAATCCAAACGAAGATCCTAGTAGCTGGTGAGGAGGATTTCTGTCCGGCTGGACAAGTCGCCGAATATCGTGGCGGCGCATACGGCATCACTAGCATGAAATGTGATCGTAAGCAACTGTATTACACTCTAAAGTGATCACAAAAGTTCAGATTCCGGGCTAACAATCACGATGGAAAATGGGGCAGTCACGAAATGGGATTATTCTATGGGCGCTTATCCTATTCTTTCGTGTACGCCGGGTGAGATTGCTGATTCAGATAACCCTTACTTACATATTTGAAGGTGTGTGCGCGAAAAAGTGCACCCGTGGGCTTCCTACTACTTCTACTTCCACTACAACGGCTCGGCCTACCACAACTACGGCACGATCACATTCTGAATGTCGATAAATGACTAACCTTGCAGGCTTACTGCCCGCCCGGTGGCGTTTGGAGCGAATGGACAACTACTGGTGAGTGATGAGTAAAAGGCTGTTTGCGGCCTAATTTCAACGATTACACATTTAAAATATAAGTTATTCTGTAAGATGCTAGCGACTTTCCGATAACGTGACGGCTGCTCTAAACACTTTCCGATAACGTGACGGCTGCTCTAAACACTTTCCGATAACGTGACGGCTGCTCTAAACACTTTCCGATAACGTGACGGCTGCTCTAAACACTTTCCGATAACGTGACGGCTGCTCTAAACACTCTCCGATAACGTGACGGCTGCTCTAAACACAAACACTACTATACCCGTCTTTGGCTGCGGCTCTAACGACTCCTTGAATTCCCTTACAATTCAGGCGCCTGCGCGACGACTTGCGGTTGACTTTCCTCCTCCATTTTGGACCATGACCCCGGGTTCATGGTGGTGGGTCACTCCTGGACCATGAACCCCATGGTCCAAAAAAGTGATGGTGGCGGAATCAGCTCCTATCATATTGATGATTCTCTAGGTGGTGTAACAATTCCAATAGCAGAGCAGAGCGTGCAGCAGAGCGGCGAGGAAGCGAACGTGCACGACTGCATGCGGAAACTGCCCGTGCACGTGGGTTTGCGGCACTTCCGCTCATTCCCGGTCTAAATATCCCCATAAACTCCTCCGTCCCGGCCACCAACCCAGGGGGAAATTATAGATCATTTTATTTAAGAAACCACTAAAACTCATTTAATTTTCACCTTGGGGGGGGGGCGCTCCTGCACCTCTCAGAACAATAGCGTGTCAAAAATGAGCCTAGATGTAATTGTTTCTCGCAGGGTTTCTGTTCGGGGATGGGTGGTGGTTATAAGAGATTGTCTGGAGAGAAGAGAAGCGCAAAACATAATACTGGCCTCACAGTGGCCCTTCCGAGGACATCGGACCCTGTGGCATCGCAATGTGCTCCTTCCCCGCCAGGCAGTGCTGTACGAATGATAAGGAGTACAAGAAGTCGTTGAATTGTGCGTTTTTAAACCCGTTTTGTTACACTCAATCATCAATTCAAATAATAGACAGCTGACTGTCCAAAGTACTTTCTAGATGTCACGGGCAAATTCTTCTGCGGTCTGGAGAACTACGATGTGTCTAAGTGTACGCCGTGATAGATGCATCTGGAAGCGAATACGAGATCAATGTTGAAATCGCCTAATTGAATCACCTGCAACTTTTTTTATGTTTACGAAATTACTTGAATTCTGATCGCGATAAAATATTATTCTACGTGAATCATTCCATTCATACAGTACGTGCATCAATTTCACAATCTATCTGATCAGAACTCCACATTTAAAAAAAATCAGAAAACGAAGTTCAGAAATGTGACTTATCAGGTCAAATGAGATGGAGGCATAGAGCAGTCGGTAGGGTGCGACGCGAGGTTTTGGGTTCGAATCCCGGGCTCGGCATGTATCTTGTCAGACTCGAACAGGCCTACTAAGCATGGTCCAATTGGTACAGGTCAAAAGCAACATTAAAAGGACTTCGCCGTATGGCGAGTGAATTATGACTTATGTGCATCCCGATAAAAAAGTCAGTGCATGTTCCGCACGTTGAAACAATACGCTGCATTTACCTTCCACCTTTTATTAGTGAGGGGGCGTTAGGTGATGGATGCCATCGTAGGAAAGTTGATAGAATGACATCACCTAATCAGATAATTTGAGATGCACAACTTTTAAAATATAGAAACTATGTGAGCACATCCTTCTACGTTTACGAAATTAGGTGATGACAGCCCCTGACAAGCAAGCGGGAACTATTCGAGTAATTGAACAGCAAGATCTAAAGATCAAAAAGTTTCTGTAACTCATCTCAAATCTCATTTTGAAACCGTGCGAACCGAACGAACGGTTAAATAGCGATGAGTTTCAGAAAGATCTCGAATTTGGAAATCAATTTTGCTGCTTGATTTCGTGTCAGACCTGTAGGCGGCGACAACGCAATAGGCGACAACGCAATAGGCGAGATGGCCGAGTGGAGTAAGGCGCCGCCGGCCATTCGAAGGGTACCGAGTTCAATCCCCCGCCGATGCAAACCAAGCATTCTATCAATCCGGGGTCGGTAAATTGGTAGTGACTTCGGTTGCGGAAGGTAATCCTCCCCTAGAAAGCATTGGACAGCAGGGGATTGTAGTCCGTCTAACAGCTGGCCTTACCAGCGGGTCCCACCTAGCGTTGTCGTACGACTGTAAAATCGCTTGACGTGGCCGTACCTTTACCTTTACCTGTGTGGGAGAAATTCAAAAACACAATCCCTTCATTAACCACTGTCTGGAAAAATGAATGGAGTAAAAATGCTGCGAGGAGAATATGTTTTTTTGAGAACACGGTTTGTGATATGAATAGCGTATTTGTACGAAAAGTTTTTTTGAGACATCGATTTACACAATCAAAATTGTGAGGTCCGTGTTGATTTCTGCGCACTGTAAATCTATGATGCAACTCAAATTCACAAGGCTTTGGCTACGGAAGCGGACTCATATTTTCTAGAAATTCCTTTCTCAATGACAATAACGCTCTGAACGCCTCCAGAGGCATAGTCACGTCCGCATTGCGAAAGATCAATCCTTCCCAAACGATAAGAGGCCGTGTGAAAGGAGGAGGTTCTAGAGACAGGGCGTACTTCAGAATGTTCTAAAGTATCATTGAAAGGTGTATAAAACCCCGGTCCAAAGGCTTCCAAATCAGTCGAAGATGCTTCTTCTATTCGGACTACTCGCTTGCCTCTCCATCCCGCTCTCAGGTAACTCTATTCCAGATCAAATTACCGTGAGCCGCTCGGAAGTCCACAGTGGTCCAATTTCTGATTTCGAAATGTGATCTTTTAGCGATCGCACCCTGTCCTCTGCCGGCCGAGGTTCCTCCCGCCGACTATCCGACCGGATGGACTAGAGGAGGCGATTTTCAGCTGTCGAATGATGGAAGTGAGCTAGCTTTATAGATAGTCTGATGAGATCTGTTTCGTCATCCGGCCTAGAGAATTTGGTTATCAATGAATACATTCTCAGCGAACGACTTGCTCGAATGCGCTAATTATATTGGGGCAAGTTATTCTAATTTTTATTTATTTTTACAATTTTTGAAAATAGTTTAAACTCACTGCAGCAACTCGCGACTGGAGCAAAATCGTGGACTTGCGAGGGCTCTTTCCGATGCGATGTCGCAAGCAATAAGTGAGTTAGATCGGAAAAGAAACTGAATATTTGTCTCTGTTCAGATGGGTCAGGTCGTCCGACGGCTTTGTAGCGCCTCCATATGCAAGTTATTTTTCTTGACGAATAAAGATATTTGATATTAAATATTTGTTTCAGCTCACCTGCGGCAATCGCCCCACGGACGATGGCAAGGATGCATTTCAACGCTCGAAGTCCACTTTCAAACTGTTCAGCGTACTGTGGGACGTATTATGAAGACGCTAACGGCATTAAAGCCGCTATAAACATTCACAACGGCCATGAACGATTCTGTCCCAGCGGGCAGATGCTTGAGATGTTCTATTACTCTGCGTATTGGAACACTACTTATGGACCAGATGTTAGTTACATCTCGTGCTCAGGTAAGTGCTCAGGTCATCTCTTGCTCAGGTAAAAGTATGGCTTCGATCATTGTCCTATCTCCTTTCCCATTCATTTGCTCAGGAAATCCCAGTACTGAACAGCCTTTCGCCGCGCAGGACTGTGAACCGGGAAACCCCGGTTTCACTCTTTTCAGATGGAATCGTGCAACTCTAAAGTGTGTGCCTCGTGAGTTTCACGATTTTGGCATGATCTATTAGGTTGTTGCAAAAGTTTTTGCCGATTTGTTTTTAAAGTGCCCGGCTCTCGTGCATATCCTGGCCCAAATTCACCTGTGTGTTATTATAGAGGAATGTTGTGGCATCACAATCGTATGTTCAAGTGGACTCGCAAAAGCCTAGGATGGCAGAAAAAAATCGAAAGTAGGAATGGAAAAATTCGAGAAAAAATTTGCACTTCGAAAACTTCGCTACCAATATCAATCTTTCCCAAACCAACCAACGACAAAATTTGTCAGCACAGGGAGTGATAGGGCTGAGTACACTTGTTCATAAAAACACGAAAGATTCAACTCTCAACCTGACACGGGTGAGGGAAAAATAAAAATGTCCAATTTAAGAAGCCTGAAATTCTATGCAAACTTTCCGAAAAATGTAGCTAGTGAATGGATGGGTAAAAAATCTTCAAACTGGGAATTTAACCTTGACATACAAGGTTGTTCAATTTTTTGTTCAGTTAAAGTCATTAGCTCCTTTCAATAGAATTCTCGGCTTCATAATGTAGCTAAAAAATAATTAGAAAAAAATATTTTTGTAAACATGCGCTAGTCTAGGAACGGTGTATACGGGAGATATATTGCAATGCATGAAATGTGACGACTAATCTTCATGCTCTGCAACAGTGGAGTTTGCCGGGCTATTGCTCGGCTCTCCTAGGAAATACAATTCGATAAATGAAGAGGATGAAACACGAGTACTCGTACTTTGGTCCACTACTGCAAACGTCTAAACGAGCAGCTTGTGATATGATCCCGTGGTCCATGTATAGCATCGAAGGCCATACAATTACCAAAAAAGAATGGCTTGATTGGGCCAGTCCTAAGGAAATTATGACGAAAATTGGGGAGACCAAAAAACGGCAAAGACTTTTGCAACAACCTGATATATTGCCATACTCTTTGCAGGGTCCTGTAAGATCAAGAACAAACGTCCCGACGGTACGATCGAGCAGGTCATTCTCAAACCCGGCGAGGAACAGTACTGTGGGAGTGCGGAAAGTTTAGAATATGACTCTGGAAACCCTATCGACAGAATGGAATGTGCAGGTAAGAAAAGATGGAAAGCTTTGCGGTGAATCTGCAAAACACATTCCATATCAATGGAATCTATAGTTGTCAAAAAAATTGACGACGATCAGTCAATCTTTATTCAGACACGAAATTGAAAATCACAGACGAGAAAGGACGAGAAATTGGCTATGCCTGCCATCCTACTCTACAATGTGTGCCGGGTAAGTATGGAGTGGGTCGCTTGAACTACAATCCTACAATATTCAAGCATCTTGCCCGATCATGAAGCAAGCAGTCGATGGAACCGTAGTCAACATCACTCTCAAGGCTGGCAAAGAACAGTCCGGAGCAGCCTGTCCAAGCGGATTAATTCTAACTATGTCGAATGGAGACGTTGTTAAGGAAACAACCTGCAAACGTCACCGCGAGTTCATAATGTCAAATAACTGAGTTTTTGAAGGACTGGGGCTAGACATTGAGACCGCCAACGGCATACAAACG
This sequence comes from Pristionchus japonicus, assembly GCA_900490845.1. Lineage (NCBI taxonomy): Eukaryota > Metazoa > Nematoda > Chromadorea > Rhabditida > Neodiplogasteridae > Pristionchus > Pristionchus japonicus. The sequence goes on from LS507487.1 coordinate 73,649, forward strand.
TATCAGAAATCAAAACCACCCACTCTGAAATGCGTTGGTTAGTGTGTTTCGCTTTGCAAGATCGCTCTATAAATATGATTCAGTGACTCTGAAGATCAATATTTGTAGCCCCCTCTTGCCCTATCAAGAACCTGCTATCGAGCGGCGCAATAGAGGCCATAACTCTAACTGCTGGCAAGGAGCAATACTGCCCTAGCGGAGAGTTTATTCGATTCGCAAATGGAGCCGCTGTAAAGGATATCAAGTGCAAAGGTCAATTCGAATTTGGCTAAACTTTATTTATCTCAGTGGTTCAGGTACCGGTCTGGAATTCACTGGCGAGGATGGTGCGGTTATCGCATATTCGGGACCAAATATGCCAACTCTCACTTGCGCCGGTCAGAACTGGTTCAGTTTTCGAAGGTTTATCCATAGTCTCCGTTTTTAGCCACATGCCCAATCAGAAACTGGCTCCCAACCGGTGCGCTGGAGAACAAAGTGATCGAAGCCGGAAAGGAACAGTACTGCCCCGATGGACAAATTGTTGCGTCCTCAGATGGAAAACCGCTCAATGATATCAAGTGCACAAGTAAAAGATCAAACAAAACAACTAGAATAACAAAAATAATCAGGAGCTGCTCTTACTGTCGAAACAGAGGACGGAAGAACAATGTCGTACCCGAAACCGCTCACCCGAGCAACGCTCAAATGTGTTCCTGGTCAGTATTTGCTCTTTTTTGCCAAATAAAGAAGTCTTTTCTCAGATTTTGAAATGATTGTCATACTTTCAAGGGACCTGCAATAAAGTGTGCGCTGGCCCAACGACCACCACCTCGACCACTACTATGGCCCCTACAACTACAACCACCACGATTGCTGTAATACACGATTAATCTTGAATTTTATTTCAATCAAAACATCTGTTATAGCCTGATATACCGCCGACCGCTAATCAGTTGTGGAATTTCAAGTGATTATTTCAATCTTACATTTTACAACTGCTTGATTAATTCAGTTTCTACTACAACTATCTCCGCATTCTCCATGCATTCTGCTCCGATCAAACTTGTATCAACGCTATTCAAGCGAATGGAATCGGATACGATATGGTTCAATATTGGGGTTAGTGTTCATTTCGGAGAGTCAAAAACAACAAATATTGTGTACATTTCAGACGTCATTGGCCGCGCTATCAGAGAGGATTCCATCACCGCAGTTAAAGCCGCCTGTCCAACTGGATCCGCGAATCTTGTAAACCTCGGCTTTACCAGAGTCGGAAACCACTACGAACACAATTTCAGTGGAGTAAGTTCATCCCTTGCAATGCATTATTTGCATAGCGTCATCAAGCATAACGCTCATGATTGCAGTCCGGTCTCAAGCAAGGTTGGGTCTCCACAGTCAATGGCGCTTGCGGGGCTTCAGTGGCTGTCAAGAGATGGAAATGCCGCATGGGAGAGGGTTTGTCCTTACTTTCGATATGTAAAAATATACAAAAACAAAATCTGCTGCTTTTCAGACATGATGTACGACTCAAAGAGCCTCGAGACGAACACTTACTACCAGGGATTGGTGATGGATGGGGGCAGAGCTCAATTCTACTTGTGGTGACTGATCTCAGTTTCGATCGGAAGAAACTGCTAAATGTATTCATGTATGCATTGTTTTCGATGCTCTCTGTGGTAATATAATCAGACCGATAAGAAGAATTTCTCAACGCTGAATGATGCAGTGATACGATTCTTGAACATGCATCTCCCTCAACAGTTAATAGTGGCAGCTTGAAGAAATTTAAACCTCACGGTGGAACTGTGCAGTTCTGATATGTTCTGAGTGATTTGCTCTAGTCATAGCCGAGCAGGCTCAAGTTACATGATCATTGCAAGACAGCAAAGGTTATGGCACGGACCGGGGATCGAACCCGGGGCTTCCGCTTACCGGGCAGGTGTTCTACCACTGAACTACCCGTATCACCGATGCGATGATTTCCGCGAGCGCATCGGTGGTACGGGTAGTTCAGTGGTAGAACACCTGCACGGTAAGCGGAAGCCCCGGGTTCGATCCCCGGTCCGTGCCATAACCTTTGCTGTCTTGCAATGATCATGGAACTCTGCAGACTGACCTACTTTGAATTTGATTCCAATATCCGAATTTGAGTCCGTTACCTGAGAGCAGGACGAAGAGGCGACCTCGAGTTCAACAATATCTACATGGAACTGAGGAGATGAACTGATTTCCGCGTGTTTTGGTTACCTGTCCGCAGAACAACACCATCAAGGGATTGCGTTTTTAGATACTATAAACTAGCTTCCTGCGGAAGCTAAGCCCTCCGGGGGCGCCTGCCGCGGGCTGGGCCTCGCTACGCTCGACCCCCTTCGCTCCGCGGTCGGCTTGCCCCCTGCGGGGGCGCGCCGACCGCTTCGCTAGCCGTGCACGGCGAAGAATGAGAGAGTTAATTGAATCTCACTCTCCCCTCTCCCTCCCTTGTCCTCTCTAATTGGATCAATTGCGCTCTGGAGTATTCACAGGGACTAGCTTCCTGCGGAAGCTAAGCCCTCCGGGGGCGCCTGCCGCGGGCTGGGACTCGCTACGCTCGTCCCCTTCGCGCTCCGCCGCGGCTTGCCCCCTTCGGGGGCGCGCCGACCGCTCCGCGCGACTTGCGCGGCCACGAATGAAATGATTCCTCTCTCCCCTCCCCTCTCCCCCACTTTCCATATCAAGTAAAAGTAATCCCCCTGTCTCCCTCTCCCTCCCTCCCTTGTCCTCGCTAATTGGATCAATTGCGCTCGAAAATGTCGACAGGAAATTCGTTGAGCAATCTAGTATAGGCGATCAATATCATTCGAAACTGACAGCCTTTTTCGAGAAATATTGGTCCACTTTGAATTGAATGAAGAAACATTGCATTAGTTCTCTGCTCGGTTATGAAAACTGAGAGTCGTTGATGACACTAACAGAGCGACATATTCTGTTTGAATAATTGAAAACACATGTCTAAGTCTCACGATTAATCTATTTTCGCATGTGAAATTGGCCGTGAGGTCTGGGTTGCTGTCAGAATTGTGACCTACTTGATTTTAAAGTCTTGTATTGTATCGACTACTGGCGCATCGCTTTCGTTCTTGAAATTTCTTCGTCGATGACAGAGCGAACGCCTCCATACGGTTCATCATATTCGAATTGTGAAAAGATCAATCCTACCCGAACGATAAGAGACCGTGTGAAAGGAAGAGGATTTAGACAAAAGGCGCACTTCAGAAAGTTCTAAAGTACCATCGAAAGGCGTATAAATAACGATTGAAAGGGCTTCTGAATCACTCGACGATGTTTCTCCTTTTAGTTCTTCTTGCTTGTCTCAGCTTCCCGCTCTCAGGTATTCTCGTTAGAAATAGGACCATGTTTTCATAACAAAAGTCGAAATGATTAGGCTTTGTGTAACTTGCTTCCACGGTCTGCGAAACTTTAGATTCCGAAGCGTATTTTAGCAATTGCTCCCTGCCCTCTACCGGCAGAGGTTTCTCCTTCTGACTACCCTGATGACTGGACGAGAGGAGGCGATTTCATACTTACGAATGATGGAAGTAATTTTATTAGTGTTTGAAAATTACGAAAATGAATATTCTTTAAGCTAATGACTTGCTCGACTGCGCTACTTCTTTCTTCATTGGGGTCCGTCTTAAAGATATTATAACACAAGTTTCGAACGGAATACAAGCAATAATTGCAGCAATACGGAGTTGAAGCGCAAGCTTGGACTATTGGAGGAATGTGGGAGCTTGGGAAAACCTTCCGCTGCGATCCCACAAGCCTGAAGTGAGTTCGGGATAAATCTGAGAAAATATAATGACGATCTTAGATGGATACGTGTCAGTGACGGTTTCGAGGCACCTCCTCTAGTGAGTTCTATTTCTTGTTTTTAATTTAAAAAAAAATTAAATGTTTTTACAGCTCAACTGCGGAACCCCACCACCGAACCACGGAAGTAATCATGAGATTTTCTTTCGTTTCGTATAATTCTTTTGCAGCCTATTGCTCAATCACACACAAGCAACCGAATGATGTCAGCGGAGTTTCCTTCATCCACCCAGATCATGAAATGTACTGCCCCGCTGGGCAGATTATGACATGGGAGAGGGATGTGCCCGCAATCGTTCTGTATATATCGTGCTCAGGTATGTGGCACGAAGGAATTCAGAAAATCGATTTTCAACGATTTTATTTGATTTTCGTGCCAGCATCGAGGGGCGGGGAGAGGGGAGGGTATAGCTCAGTGGTAGAGAACCCGCATACGTATCGGAAGGTCGGTGGTTCGACTCCCCCTTCCTCCATCTGTCTTTCACGCACTCCTCTGATCTTACATATTCCCATTTCAGTTGAGGACTCTCATGGCTTCGCACTCCACATTTTTGGATGTGAAGACGCATATGGATTTACTTCGAACTACCGTATTAATCTCTCATGTGCTCCACGTGGGTCACCCATTGTTATTGTCAGAAAACACTAGAAGAACATCCGCGTGTTCTGTGAATTATTCAGCAATTCCAGCATACTGCCCAGTTAGATTCGAGCATTCGAATGGCACACTGGAAAGGATTACACTGAAGCCTAACGAGGAACAAATTATGACCCAGTTATGCGCCAGTACTGAGACACTCCAATATTATGGGAGAAGTGTTCGAACAGACATGAAGTGTTCAGGTAAGGGCGAATCATAGGGTAACTAAACAATAAAGATAGGATGAGTAGTGAGAAACGATAGTTCAGCTTCTGGACTGGCATTCACATTCACCGATGGGGATACGGATAAGGACAGATGCCCTGAATTCACGTGCGCAACTAGTAGTATGTGAAGAAATTTGTTCGTCGTTCTTTCACGAGCACACGTCAATCGCAAAGTAGTGCCTCGAAAAATTGTTGCGACTAACTCTAATTATAGTCACTTGCCCTATCAAGAACCAGATGTCTAATGGAACATTCGAAGACATTACTCTCACTCCTGGCAAAGAGCAGTACTGCCCTAGCGGGGAATTAATTAGATTTGCACATGGAGCCACTGTCAAAGATATCAAGTGCAAAGGTAACCGTCTTTAGTGAATAAACGATATTATTGAATTTCAGGTGGCGGACTCGAAATCACTGGTGAGGATGGGGCTGTTATCGCATATTCGGGACCAAATATGCCAACTCTCACATGCGCCGGTCAGAACTGCTGCAATTTAAAGTTTTTTTTCCATAATCTCCGTTTTTAGCCACATGCCCGATCAGAAACTGGCTTCCCTCTGGTGCACTCGAGAACAAAGTGATTGAGGCCGGAAAGGAACAGTATTGTCCCGATGGTCAAATTGTTGCGTCTTCTGATGGAAAACCGCTGAAAGATATCAAGTGCACAAGTAAATTGTCAAACAAGACTCCAAAAACTGTCAGAGTTATGCAGGAGCCGCCCTTACTGTCGAAACAGAGGACGGAAGAACAATGTCGTACCCGAAACCGCTCACTCGAGCGACGCTGAAATGCGTTCCAGGTCTGTAAGGATCGGTCTATGTCATAAAGATTGCCTTTGTTGAATAAAAGATCTCCGCATTTATTTTTTCAGCTTCTTTTCTTTGTAGAATTTAGGAGCTGTAGGTTTTTTTAGGCTTTGAGAAGAAATACCATCGTTTCAAGGCATATGCAAGAAAGTGTGTGCTGGCCCAACGACCACCACCTCGACCACTACTGTGGCCCCTACAACTACAACCACAACTGTAGCGGTGAGGCACCATCATTCGTTTTCGATTAGAAAAATCCTTCGTTCAGCCTGACAGGCCGCCGACCGCTAATCAGCTCTGGAATTTCAAGTGATTATCTCATTCACAGAATTGACAGCAATTTGATTAATTTAGTTTCTACTACAACTATAATCGCATTCTCCATGCTTTCTGTTCCGATCAAACTTGTATCAACGCTATTCAAGCGAACGGAATCGGCTACGATATGGTTCAATATTGGGGTAAGTATTTTTTTTCGGAATTTGTATAATTTGAGAGTCTTAATGTCCGAAACAGAATTCCGTAACTGAGAAGCAAACATAGTTATGTATTTTGCAGACGTCATTGGTCGCGCTATCAGAGAGGATGCAATCACCGCAGTAAGAGCCGCATGCCCAACTGGTTCAGCAAATCTAGTGAATCTCGGTTTCACCAGAGTCGGAAACCATTACGAGCACAATTTCAGCGGGGTACGTTTCTCTCCTGGAACGCTTTCTAAAATGCAAACACCTAAAAACAATCCCATATGTTTCAGTCCGGTCTCAAGCAAGGTTGGGTCTCCCTTGTAAATGGCGCTTGCGGGGCTTCAGTGGCTGTCAAGAGATGGAAATGCCGCATGGGCGAGGGTTTGTCCACCCTTTCATTTTTTTATTCATCAAAATATGTTAAAATATACAAAATCCGTTGCTTTTCAGACATGATGTACGACTCAAAGAGTCTCGAGACGAACACATACTACCAGGAATTGGTGATGGATGGGGGGAGGGCACAGTTCTATTTGTGGTGATTGCCCACTGTTGTGATCAGATGAACCTTATAAATAATAAATCAAATTGATAAATTTATTCATGCATTCTTGTTTGAATGCTCCTTTCTTTGTCGAAGACCAAAAAACCAAAACGCCTCTGAAAAAGCCTTTTTCCGTTTTCTCGCTGTGATCAATCATGTCTCCATGGCTCCGAAGTGGACTGGCGAGTGCTCCCACGCACTATAAAGCCTGTCTCGCCAGTGAAATGGGCTCACGGCCGACCATGAAGTTCTTTCTTCTCTTAGTCATCCTGGAGAGAGCCGTAAGTTCCGTATAATATTGTAATACTTGTATATGATTTCTAATGGTGAACAAACATTGGAATGAGATACATCAAAGGTCGCCGTATCATACTACAAGCCAGTCTCCGCTCCGTCGAATCGTATTCGTCTTGCCGGTCCATTTGCAATGACAGATCAAACGGAATGCCGACGCGCCTGTGATTGCGCGAGGATGGTGTGGGTCCATATTGTTTCAGAATATTCAGTTACGTTCAGTTAAAATGAGAATCAGTATCAGAGCGAAGAATAGAAGGGCGGATAGGATCAGTACTAGGATGAGTCATGATAGATGTGTCTTACCGACATCAACAACTTGTTTCAGAGGCACAGACTGCAACTCGTTCAAGCCTCCTATCGTCGCTTCCTACTGTCAGGCATATTACTATAAGGATGGAAAGTGCGCCCTTCTGGGCAACGTCGGCGACAAGAAATGCATGAACGATGCGGTACGTTAAAGTTTGCTTATATCAAGTGAAATTTGGCCATGAGTAATGTTGTCTCGTTCAGACAGAATACGTTCTCGTTCACGACCCATGTCTAACATTGGATTGTGGTGAAAATGGAACTTGTGAAGTGGATAATAATATACAGGCTAACTGCAAGTGCAAAGTAGGATACAGTGGAGTGAAATGTGAGACCAAAGGTGGGTGTGTTTGAGACAAACTTCCGATAATGAACATAGCAGATTTGGAAAATAATTTTTTCGATTTACAGATGTACCAAGCGATTGCAACCCACCCTGTAAATTCGGCGGCGAATGTCTTTCTCTGGACAGAAACAAAGGGTTCGAATGTGTGTGCGCACTAGGGTTCCGCCCTCCTGTTTGCGATCCTGATTTCTGACCCTCAAGCTTTTTAAAAACGTTAAAAATGTAAAAAAAATTTCTCACGTTTGTTGGATAAAAAAAATTGAAAAGTATTTTTCAACGACGCTGTTCCTATTGAATGATCGCCTAAAGAATATTATAAAATGACAATATGTCTTTTTGTTTTGTTTTTTTCAACCGTTTTTTGCCATACATTTTGCACAGATCCTCAATATGCAATGCTGATTATGATCTTGTAATGATGTTTATTGCGAAGTCAAACTGCATAATGTTGCATGTGACTGAGCTTTGAAACATTTGATATACATAAACTTCTAGAAAAACTTCTCGGGATCTACGCAACTGTATTCTACGATAACTTAGTCTGTTATTCGTAGTGAGATGATCTCCTCTCTGCCTCATTTCTCGCATGTGGAAACGCATACATGCTAATTGCAAACTTGATTGTGGATACTTTTGGTCTGAGGTGGTGGTAAGTGAATTTCAAAAACACTGTGATTCATATAACCCTTATTTCAGTGTATTCTTGGAAGCAAACTCAGAGTTTAACACGACTACATGATGAAAAATTTTTCGGTGTTTTTTGCTGGCTGGAAACGTGTTCATGATATTTTTATTCATTTGTTGTTGCTGTTACTGATTGGGAGCTGAGGTGAAAGCAGTGAAAAAGATGTTTATAGTTATCATTATGTGTGCGGGTAATTTTTCCGCTTATTTACTTTGACCAGCTGTTAGTAGCATTTGTCACATATATCGGTCAGAAATCCGGAAGAAGCTGTATCGCACGATCTTCAATTATTCGAGCTTTCGTATTCTGCCTCACGATCGTCGGTGTGAGATACTACAGAACCTTGAAGTCAAATGTTTTACTACTTCATCGTACCTCAAAAACACTTACCGGACTCATTTTCAAACGGCATGGTTGCTCCGTGCCATAGTTTAAAAAATGCATAAACTTCGTGAAAAAACTGATGAAAAAATGACGTCCTCTTTGAACTGGTCTTCGTGCTGATATTGCAAACATTTCGATTAGAATGAAATTGGGTCATACTTCCTGCAGCGAAGCGAAAAAGCGAAGCTCCAAATGATAAATGTAAAAATTGCATTCAGTACATCTCATTGAACTAAGCAGAAATGGAGAAAATTCTGAATTGGCTCGAATTATTATTTAGAACTTGTGCAAGGCGTATTATTCTGTTCGTATCAATTCATGTTTTAAGAGAGGGCGAGCGTTATTTCTATTCGAATATTCCTGCAAAGAAAATTGTTTGCTTGGTTGACTGTTTTTCTATAAAAGGAATCTTGCATAAGGATCATTGATACATTCAAACATTCAAACACATAGAAACATATAAACATTCAAACATTTAAACATTTAATCAATACATTAAGAAAGTATTTTACCTTTGCAATTAACTTTGAGATAGTCATCTGCGTCCATTGGAAGAACAGTTCCGTTTGCAAGCGTCACAACATCTGTATTGTGTTGTTTAAAATGACAAATGAGAGATTCTTAGACAAAAATCAATTTTAGTACTCAAAATAAATGTTACGCACATGTACCGCTGGAACAACTGATTGATTTGAAAAGAGTTCCATCTTCTAGAACCTTTTGTTCGTTTCCGGGACAGTACTTATATTCCGGGAGTAAAGGAATTATCACTGTTCGCCCTTCGGGGATGGCGTATGAGACTGGGCAATTAACTGAAAGTAATCAACTATACGACAACACTATTGATAGATCTATTACCAAAACCAACAGGCGGTCTGACGCATGACATCTGTAATAGTTGGAATGTAATATAGTACGCCTTTTTAGCCTAGCTATCAAAGTATTACAACACCCAAAATATTATAACAGAAAAATTACAAAATGAAACGTACGCGAATTGGAAGCCGATTGGAGATGAATTGAAGGGTGCTCCATCTATAACAGGATATGTATTTCCTTCTTTTGAGGTAGCTTGTTGCGTCTTTTTTTCTTACATTCCATTTTCGCACTTGAGCACCGAAGATCCAATGATCACGACTGGTCCATTTTCATCCAGTTGCTGAGATTTGGCACTATTACGAAATGAAAAATGTACACTCACAACTAGAGCAGAATCTTCCCTGCACTGATAATAAGAATTTGACTTCACGTCTAAAGAGCTCGGAATGAATCCTGGCGGGATCAGATCAGCCGGAATTTCGGGGATCAGAGCGCACGCTGAACGGATGTAAATTTTCCTTGTAATTTTTAAACGGGTTAGAGAAACGACGAACGAATGCGAATTATTGAGATATCTTACCGGGCACGCATTTGAGCGTAGGTTTTGAATACGTCGTATTGCTTCCTGTCACAGTTTCAATGACGAGCCCCTTATCTGTCAATTTGTGATTACATATCTGGTGATTAAAGAATACATTTTTTTCACTACCTAAGCACATGAGGTTCTTGACTGCAGTTCCATCCTCCAATTGCATTTTCTCTCCCGCAGCACAGTACTGCTCTTTGCCAGCTTCGAGAATCATTTCCTCGGAGGTGCCATCCGATTTCAGGTTCTTGATGGGGCAAGTGGCTAAAATCGAAGGTTGTTTTGTATGATTTTGATCATTGCCCGTTCTCTCATCCATCGCATGGAGAATAAACATCAGCACTATCAAGTTTCTTCACTTACCAGTTTTGCACTGGAATTCTGCACATCTATCCGTAACCGTATCACCATCTGTGAGTGTGATCGTCAGCCCAGATGCTGAACAATCGTATTTTTCTCTACTCCTCTCAACTTATTGTGATGTTACCCTATGATTCGCTCATACCTGAACACTTCCTACTTGTCTGTACGCTTTTCCCTTTCCAATGGAGTGTCTCAGTACTGCCGCATAACTGGGTCATAATTTGTTCCTCGTTAGGTTTCACAACAATCCTTTCTAGTGTACCATTCGAACGCTTGAGTTTAATTGGGCAGAACGCTGGAATCATAATGTAGTTCGAATGCTGCGAATGCATTAGCTATAAATTAATGATCGCGAGACTCACGCTGAGCACAAGAGACTTCCCCAGGTTTGTTATAAGTTAATTTGTTTGTTAATTCACAGCCCCGAATTCGGAGTGCCCATCCGTCAGAGTCCGGAGCTGAAACAGTTGAGTAACGAAATTGACTTATTGAATTCCTTTTTGTTGCATACCTGTGCACCAGATATTCGTAACGATCGCGCTCTCATCCTTCTTCCACGTCATGATTTGCCCATCTGGGCAGTACATTTCGTGATCAGGGTGTATGTAGATAGTTCCGTTTGCACCATTTGCTTGCTCATGAGCGATTGTGCAGTACGCTGAAACGAAAACAGTGCTGCCAAAATCGAATTATTGCTAAATACTCCCGTCCGAAGGTGAGGTTCCGCAGTTGAACTGAAAGGATCATGTTTGTTTGAATTCACTTTGGTAGATAGTTAGGTTAAAACGTACAAATGGAGGTGCCACGAATTGGTCCGAGTCCCTCATCCATCTGAAGAACAATACTATACGCGATACTTAATAATAATATTTATCCACACAGGTGGAAATAATTGTGTGTGGGTGGGTGTTTGGGTTGTGAAATAACACTAGAACAGGGTGAGTATTGCAAGAAGGGTGAGATGGAGAGAGTAAGCACAGATCATCGATCCTCCTTCCTCATCAGGTTCACTTTTTCAAAAGACTAACTTTTTCGTTTTTGAGTCGCAGCGGAACGACCCTCCAGTTGTCCAGGATTTCGCTCCCTCCCCGAGTTGCTACAAATATTTTCTTTGAACGAACTACACAAAAAACTAACCCCAATGAAGTTTGAAGTAACACATGAGAAGAAGTCAGACGCTAATAAGGCATATATCATTTTTTACATGGACAGTATTCGCCTACTTCCATTATTCGAGAATACCAAATCGCCTCCTCTCGTCCATCCTGCGGGGTACTCGGATAGGGGAACCTCATCGGGAAGGGGGCATGGAGCAGTCAGGATTGGTTCTGTGATAATCAATCACTCCTTATTTCGTTTTTCAAAATTTCAGAACCGTAGCCGCTTACTTGGCTCGCACTTGAGAATGGGCGGTTTGTTATTGGTGTAGCTCACTGTGTTGCCGTTCTCGGGCTCAATGGACAGAACGTTCGTTGCTGAAATTTATTTTTCATGTTTAGAAAATCCATTTTACTCTACTTGAACAGTCCATTTTCTTGATAGCCGTTCCATCGGTGAACTTGAGCGTGTGCGTGCTAGGGCAGAAGTTCTCTTGGCCAGTGTAGAGAGCGATGAGCTTCGGTCCCACATTCGGAGTCTCTTGGCTGACGCGGCAGAAGGCTGATGAAGATTTTGAATTTTTGCTATTTCTTTATTTTATTTTGTATTTTTCAAAACTCACCGAGAGGAACAGCGGTCTGCAGTGCGCAGTTGAACTGGAAATGAATCAAGTAATTCTATATTTTCAGTCAATAAGCTTACGATCGGAGGAGCTTCCAGTTGATCGGTTGCGCCCATCCATCTTCAATTTTATCATGAAGATAATGGAAAAGGTTTAGGCTTACTTTCCGGTTACGGTATCACAGTTGAACTGGCCTCCAAACGAAAATGCCTTTGATTCATTACTCATTTTCTGAAATGTTTATCTGGTTATAGCAGCAATCCCTTGAAATGTGACAGAACTTACCCCGATGACGTATTTCGCGCAGTTGATCGTAGCTGAAATACGGATACCATTATGATGTTGGGAACTACGGACTCGTATGGTTCGCATAAATATATGATGCCTCACTTGTTCCAACAGGTATGGCTGCTCCGGGCCTCAGTTGAGGAGGATAGTCCGATGCAAGAACAGGTTGTGGCACCGGGCAGGTGAGCGAGAGCACTGTAGAGATCAGACAGAGTTAGAATAACGCTTCCACTTTGGTAAGCATACCGCATGAGATCCTCCGTAATATCTAAAGAAATGTGTGAATACCTGCAGCCGGCAGAAAGAGAGCGAGAAGGAGAATCATCTTCGGAAGCTATCGAAGCGGAAATTCCTGGGCGTTTTGTACCGACCGAGAAGCATTCATCTCCACTCTTTCGCTACTCAGGCAGAACGATGGAGTATGTACATCGAAGAGGGATGAGAGCTTTGGAAGAACGGCGGAAGTGTCATCCAGCATCTTGCAGAAACCAAAAGTTGAAGATTGCATCTCTCCATTCCGAGTTATCTCTGACGATCAAAGAAAAAACAGAGTAGGCAAAAGGAGGAAGATTTCTCCAAATCTCAATCGGTTGATGATACTTTCGATTCTTTCTTCGCAAATTTCGGAAGTGTCATTAAGGAATGCGCTGCAAAACGGGAAGAATTTCTTCTCGGTTGCTCGAATCGTACCGAATAAGAAGGTTACAAGCTTGTTTAGATGACAAAAAGAACTCATTCCTGATTGGTCTGTTGTAAACCGTCAACTGTTCTGTTACCAGCTCATTCGAACAGAAAATTAATGATTTATACCAGAAAATAATCATACAATATAGTGAGAACGAATTATTTGGAACCCACTAGACCTCGTTGGCATCGCTACTGTGTTCAAATTATCTGTTCCAACTACAATCTTTTCGTCTACATACTCAACGCTCACAGCGGTAAACTAGATCGGCTACACCAGGCACCGAGAAGCATCTCACTAGGAGATGTTCATTGTCATCCATTTGAAACGTGTTCTTCACAGTCACATGCCCAGTTCCGTTCGTGTTTCCCAAGCAGTTGCGGTCTCCTCAATCCAACTCTGATCACCAGCTCGCTTCTCACGTTAGGAAGTTGATCCGTCGAAGATTCGCTGACTCGTGCTGTTGTATCTTGATAATCTACTCGAGTCTTATCAGGGACCAATAGCAGTGGTTCTGAATAGAATTTTCATTAAAACGCCCTTTATACAGGCACTGTGGCTCAACCATTTCGTGTAGGAAGCTAGACGAAGAAATCAAAATTGAATGACTCAGTGGGTGGTCAGGACCCGAGGATTGGCCATGATCGAACCTTTGTCACCGCCCAGGACAGCTCCTGCTCAGAATATGAAGCGGAAGCTCATAAATTCCTGGTCGATTGTGAACGTATTCTGAAATGAGGAGTATGATGTTGGAATTATTTGCAACAAAATTTGTATCAAAATTTTTTAAGTAACCTTACAAACTTTGGATCGTTGCTGAGTCTTGTGGATTGTTCTCTTCAGGCGTATGGATGGCGTGATTGAGATGGTGCAGGCATCTGTAATTTAATTAATTATTAAATAAAGGTATTCTTCTTAGTGAAGCATCGGGGTGCACGAGAGAGGGGAAGAAGTGACGAAAGATCGTATTATCAGAGGTCTTCTGAGAGATCGCAGGTGGCCCTTTACAAACTGTTCAACGTGCTTCGATTTCGACCAAACTTTGGTGATTGATGTGTTCAGTGACCAGTAACACTCAGTTGACGGGATTTGGCCGGAACGTGAAAACGGCCTAAAATCCGGCTCCGGACGTCTAAAATATTCGAAAAATCATAAAATCCGTTAAACTTAAACTACAGACTTTTTCAAAAGCTGAAAATTTC
>LS507487.1:90618-117359 GCA_900490845.1 Pristionchus japonicus
GAAATTTTCAGCTTTTGAAAAAGTCTGTAGTTTAAGTTTAACGGATTTTATGATTTTTCGAATATTTTAGACGTCCGGAGCCGGATTTTAGGCCGTTTTCACGTTCCGGCCAAATCCCGTCAACTGAGTGTTACTGGTCACTGAACACATCAATCACCAAAGTTTGGTCGAAATCGAAGCACGTTGAACAGTTTGTAAATGGAGGGTGTGAATTTCATGCAATCTCTCAGAAGACCTCTGTTATCATCATTAACCTATGAAATAAATTATGGTCAGGACAGGGATAGAAGAATGAAAAACATAAATAATAATTGATTGAGGAATCGAGGGGTTCTGGTATGCGTCTTTCAAGCTAGAATTGGGCGTGTCTACTGTGGAAAGGATGTCCAGTGGGTGATATCAGTTTGAATCTCCAGCTTCCAAACTACTGGCAATGCTTCAATAACTGCGACCGAATCTAACGATCTATGCGATGCGTTTCAACCAGTAGATTTCCACGAAGCATTACCAAAGGGTAGACTTTTTTCTGAATTGACAAGGATATAAATTAACAATGATCACTCGCTTTTTGGCGGTGCTCTCATGCAATGATATACAATAGCGTCGATATTAATCAACAACGTGAGGGTGTCGTTCCCGTGGCTTTAGGGTATTAACAATTGCATGTGGACGAACTGATAGACATACTAATCATTTATCACAGTATTATCACTGTAGCACACTAAAATAACACAGTCATGTCTCACAATAAACAAATTCCTGCCTTCACCCATCTTTGCTTTCCTGCTGTGTCCTGTATCCTTGCAGTGACATTGGCACCGGTTTCCCAAAGGGACCGTTATCTCTTCCAACAACGCTGTTCCTTCTCGCTTGAATATCTTTCCCATCGCACCGCTTCGCATTGCCACTCTTCTCTGCCTGCATCGAGTGGAAGGACGAACGGCTGAAAATTGAGCATTGAACCCGGCATGAAAACACCAATTGGACTTGTGTAGTCAGTACACACTAACCGATGTATGGCTGCGATCCGATCTCTCATCGTTTTCGAATTCATGCCAATAGAAGATTTTCTTTGCCGTAGCTTCGCCGAGTAAGGGGTTTTTTGTCGTCTGTTGGCCGGATCGAAGTAATTCGCCTGAAAAATGATGAGTGTTTGGGCGGTCGGAATCAGAACCCGTCATACACGGTGAATATATTCGAGACCTCACCTTCGTGCCGGGAAGGTGCAGCAACCAGTGATCTATTCTGTCTATCATGAAGAGATAGCAATGAGATTGCCCTAATTGATCATCAAGTAGTGCTCGATTATCCTCAGATGAAGAATAGAAGACAAAATTGGCATCGATGACGCCAGTCGAGATGGTGTAGGCATCTTAAAACACGATCCGCCTAAGAACGTCAAGATCCGGAGCTCAAGTGGCACAGTAGCTCAAAATGGTCCCCGGAGGCTCATAGTCGGTGGTTAGAGTCCCTAGGGGTGGGATACACTTCGGTGGGATTTTGCCATGTTCTGTCAACTTTCCAGTTGTTTTTATACAAAACTGCAATCTCAATTTTTCACATAAGGGGGGACCCTTATGTGAACTTTTGATGCTCTATCGAATGGTATGTCACATGCGGGGTTAAACTCAAGATGACAATTTTCGGTCTCAAAGATCAAAGATCAACTTTTGGGTCCAACTTTCCGGCTGAAGTATATCCCACCCCTAGGGACTTTAACCACCGACTATGAGCCTCCGGGGAACATTTTGAGCTACTGTGCCACTCCCTTGTACGCTCTTACAGAGACCGCGTTTTAAATTAGTGTTAATTGTTAACAAATCGTGAAAACATACATAAATTCAGAACAATTAGTGAGGGATTGATGGGATTGGCGGTTGGGAAGGTTGGGAAAAGGGAATAAGGAGGAGATGGAGAGTGATGATCGAATCCGAATTACGTGATTTTATACCCGCATC
This sequence comes from Pristionchus japonicus, assembly GCA_900490845.1. Lineage (NCBI taxonomy): Eukaryota > Metazoa > Nematoda > Chromadorea > Rhabditida > Neodiplogasteridae > Pristionchus > Pristionchus japonicus. Next base: position 92,577 of record LS507487.1, read on the forward strand.
TAGCGTTGAATTAGGCGTCATTGGTGAGAATGGGCCGAGCGATGGCAATCCTTGCCTAGGGGTGAAGTACAATTAAGAAATCCATCCCAGTTGCAAATAAGAAGTGAATCAAAACAATGAAGCGAGCCCAACGAGCCAACTTACGCTTTTTGAAAAGTTTGCATTTCCCATAGACAATTTATTTTTTTCCGTTCCCCGATTTGTGTTTGATAACTCAATTCCCTTCTCTCTTCACACTAATCTGTGGTGCACGTATGGGAATAGATCATGTGCTCTCCTCGAAGGCTGTAGCCTTGCCTGGTCAGGTTTAACGTTTCTGATCAAGATTAGAACAGATTAGAGAAGAGGCGCGGCCTTCTTTGACAGCTACATTCCTCCGTGTTTACCTCGTGATAGCGAGTTTCAAACCTCATTTATAAGCTCACGAGTGTCCAGCGAAAATGGAGTTCAGATCTGATTCCACTGAATAGAATGGTCAATAAATGGCAGGTGAAAACACCGTTGTGAAAAGTGATAAATCATGAGATGAACTTCAGTATAAAACGTACTGCATCAATATGGGGTCTAGCAGCTTTCGATCACACGACCTCTCACTGATAAGGTGATAATCTGATAATCTAAAACAAAATCTGTGACCATCGCTGTATATAACTCTGCACTGTGTTGCACATTTTGCATACTCGAAATGTTTCGACTTCTTCTATTTTCGATTTTCATGCGTGAGTTGCTCCAAAACCCCCATTTTCTGCTAAACCAAATAAACTTCTTTCAGATTTCGGAAGTTGTTCTTGCCCATCTGGATTTGATTTAGTTAAGGACGGAGAGTGCAGAGGATATTATGGTGCTGCAACTGCATCCATTTCTCAAGCTTTCAATCAGGCAATATCCTACTGCAATACTATTCAAGGCCAGCCTGTGATTATTCACAATCAGGAAGTACGGATGGTAGAAATTCATTCTTGATTGATTGATTTTGTAGCAACAAGATTACTGGTCCTCACTGTACGATAGTGACAGATACATAAACCTGATAGGTGACGAAGAGTATTCAGTATCCCGCCATATGCATGTTTAGGTTTGACATGTAATGCTAATTCGAAACGGTGGGAATGGGCTGATGGTTCTGCAGTGTATTACAAGCCTCCGAACGGAGCCTATAATTCGGGCAAGAAATTAATTACACTCAAATGATTTAAGAAACGGGCGCTAACAAAATATACTCCTTTTCGATCAAATACCGAGCATTGTGCCGTGATTTTCAATCCGCGACTTCAAACTCACATGGCCTGAAAGTCCTTATTCCTTGTTTACCGATTGATGACATGACCGGCCAAGTTGCGAAATGCGGCGCGACTAGTGCGGGCATTTGGAAAATGGAAGAAAACCATTCTCAACGGAACAAACTTGAATCAAAATTCCTACTGCATTGTGTTTGGCAAGTCAAGAGTGCACTGGGGCACTATCGGAAACGTATTCGCGATGGCTGTGTCTTGCCCCGCCTGATTGGTCTGCATTGAAAATGCAAGAAAATGCTGTGGAATCCCACTATGCCCTTAATTGGGTTTGTTGCACAAGAGAGTAGGGTAGCCAATGACTTACGAAAATGCATCGAAAACAACTCAGTATTTCAAAAGTCACACCAACGCAAATTCGATTCCAATAGTGCGCTATTACACGCTTGGTATGCCAAACACGGTGCAGAATTCTAGCTTGTCCAGTGAAGAAGTTATGAATTTTCATCTCTTTTCCATACGCCCGCTCTTGGCGCGTTGCTTTTTGCAACTTGCTATCACCCCTGTGAGTATGAAGGCTCGGATCGAAAGGCCTCGCGTAAAATGCGGGGGACTCAATTTTTCCAAGCCGGTTTCTTAATTGGGAGATAAAAATTCAAAACATTTTTAATTGTAGATTTGGATAAAGACTGCACGACAGGTTGTGCCTGGTATTTCGGTTCTACGAATGGGTTTTGGTACAAATGTGAGTGTATCAGTAAGTAAATAATGTAGACGTCAATTTTTCTGAAGACTGTGCCGACGATCTCGTAATTGTGAAGTTCTATTGCACGACGCAGCTCCATCCGCCTGTTCGATCTTCCGATGGGTGCTATAATTTTGATGATGATAGTGACGATGGCATCTGTTATCAGGCGAGTAGACAAGATAAGATTCCCATATCTTTCTTGGATGCTTGCATTTTGCTTCTCAATCGATTTCAGCAAAAAAAGCTATCACTCTCCGATGAAATTTAGGTGGGTGCAAGTGCGGAGAACTGGCAGGATGCTAAGAAGACTTGTCGTACTTTCGGTGCAGAACTAGCGTCGGTGCACAATCAGCAGGTTAGATTTCTCTAAATTTCGAATGGTTTAAGAATTCGGTAATCAGGAAAACTCGTTCATTCGCCGACTGGCCGTTTCGAAGGGCAAAGTGGACGGTTTATATCTTGGTGGGACAATTGCGGGCAAAGGAAACAGTTTTGGTTGGGTTGATGGATCGGAATGGAACTACGACAACTTCTATCCTGGTAAATATTCAGTTCTTGATTTTTTACGATTTTTGTACACTAGGTTTTCCCATTGATGGTCTTGGAGCTTGTCTCGCAATGGACACCGATGGGACATCGGGACAGTGGGTCAATGTGGATTGCTCAATGCCTCTCTCCGTGGCTTGCGGACGACAGGGTTAGTGTCAAAATCTATACCCTATAGAAAGCAGAGGCGTCAGTGCGTCCAGAAATTTCTCAGGAAAAGCAGGGCAAGCCGTAGGCATGCATGACTCAACTAGTTGATTAATAAAAAAAATTGAAGTATTTAGAGAAAAACTCAACTGCATCCATTTGCTCATCAGGGCCATACAAAGAAGGAGATATTGTAAGTAATTTCTTAAACCTAATTCAAATAGAAATTCTAGATGCACTCGCCAGGGTTTCCATTCAACGCTTCGATCCCCTGTGATATGATTATTTCGGTTGAAACTGGAAAGAAAGTTCTAGCGGAGGTAAGAACTATAATTTGCTTGAACTAGTGGCTCCATTTTTTCAGATATATCTTCTCGAAGCTAATTCTTGCTGTGATCGTCTGATTCTGTACGATAACTACATTGGCGGAAGTGTCATAGCGAAGTAAGAGTTAGAGGAAACCATCAGCCAAAAATTTTGTATAGCCTGACTGGTGAAATCAATGATAAGCTGTATACGACTAAGTTATCAAACTTCATGAGAGTTTCTTGGCAACCCAATGGTGGAGTCAACGTGCGTGGATTGATGGTAAGCCTAGATATAGGTTGGCTGCCGAATAAGATTTACACTTGCAGATGACATTCAAAGCTGTCTGAAGTATTTGTCAAGCATCATCCAATAATCACGAACACTAAAAATTATGTGTATGGTAATAACCAAATCATGTTGGAGATCAATAAAAAAAGAGTGTACACAATATTCAGCACCATGCTTTCTCCCTCGATTTAGCTAAATCGTATTAAATTGTGAACATACATCAACGAGTTAGGCTGAGAAGATTTTCTGGTTGGTAGAGTCGAGTGTCAGCTGGCGTGTGGCTGATCGGGTTGCGAGCGCAGCACGTTTATAAAAACGTAATAACACCGCTTATCGCATTCAAATATGATTCACAAAAGAACCCATGCATTAAAAAAAAAAAGTTGAGGTTTGAAAAAAGTATTTATTCTTTGGAATTTCTACAAAACGATGGAAGCATGTATTTCTCCAATGAGAATCGTGCTATGATCAGTCTTATTTCGACCGCTTGTTGGACGCATATGCTTCACCCTTGTTCTGCGTTCGAAATCAAGAGAGTGGCATTGGCTCCCGTGTCCCATAATGCGTTCTGAAAGCAAATTCAATTTGATTAGTTTCTGTTTTTCTGTTCATCCTTTCACAATAACTGCAGTGTATGCTCGAATTCAAATAGTCAGCGCAGCTAAAGCCACGTTTTGTTCTTAATTCCGTGAGCTTTCAAGCAATGCACTCACTTTCTATTCCATTTTAGAGTCCTTAGTCTGATGTTTTGACGGAGTGTTTCGGGATAGAGAATTCGACGACCAGTTCGATGCTGGTAGTCGAACCCCACCTCCACACCATGAGTAGCTTTGTAGATCACGATCTCAACTTCGTCGTTCGGCTGATCCATCCTATCCCTCCATCAAGTCAGCTCCTTGAGTTTTGCCACCTGGAATGATAAAATAAGCATTAATTTCCACCCGTTCCTTTAACAACAGTAGTAGTAGATCGACACGCACAGTCAGGATCAAATAAAATCATTCTTCGAGCTGCGTTTTGTACTCTTTCTTTAATACACAGAAGAGATGACGCTGTTCCTGAAATTCATTTAAAGCGCTGTGTTCTCTTGCTAATACTAGAGAATGTTTGGCGATTCGCTTACGTTGTATTCCTTGTATTTTGTATTTTGCGTATAAAAAACCTTCACAATAGTATAATCGAAACAAAACACGTTAGTCGAGATGGTGTAGGCATCTGTAATTCGATAAATTTCAGGTTAACAAATCATGAATCGGATAAATATTCTCAAATTGAGGCAAATCAGGGTTGCGAAAATAATGATAGAATGAGGGAGAGGTTCAGGGAGAGAAATGGAGAATGAAGCAGAAGGAGATGGACAGTGATGATTGCATTCGATTCGCGCGCTTTTATGCTCGCATCATGCGTCGAATTAGGCGTGAGTGATGAGGGCGGAGCTCTGATAGGCCTAGCCACGGGAAGGTGTTCTGCTGTATTTGAGCGGGAAAGCAAGTGGCACTTACTCCTTGGCCAAGCTTGGGCAATGAACAATGTGCTTGTACTGACAAGCGCTCAATTGAGAGTAGATTTATCGATGTGACAGTCAACAAGAAATGATACAGAAAACAATTCATCGATTCCTAATCGTGAAAAGTGATTTCGTACGCGATAACTTCGAAAGAAGAAGCAGAATCTTTTTTTTATTGTGACGAACTTATATCCGTCTGACCATCGCGATATTTCGATGCTCCCGTTAGCAGTTGGATCGGCCTGTGAATTATTCATGAAATTATGGTGAATATTGTTTTTAAGCGGCTGCATAGTTTAGTTGAAAGAGAAGAAAAACACGAATTGGCGGTTTGAAAAAAACTCACGCCGATTCCCCTCGGAATGAACATTCGGATGCTGGTTAGGTCCAGCTCGCTCGATGCTAACACACGCCACACACCCGCGCGCTGTCGTGCGGAAATAACGTTTCGACGCTTAAAATGAGTTCTTCAATTTTACACTAACATTTTTTTCAAGGTTTTTTCGAGTCCTGGAGAGAAATGCATTTTTAAAAGAACTCACGATTATCGAGGTTCTCAGAAGGGAAGCCGTAACCAGCACATAGTCCAAACTAAGATTAACAAAATTGGTAAAATTTAATCGTCCTTCAGGAATAGGATTGACCTGGAAAGAATAGTTCATTTTGGAATGATTTACATTGTAGAAGCATTACAAAGTGTGACAAAGACCTGTTTAGGGGTTTGAAGGCTTCCAATTATCACTGACGGATTCTTACAAAGGTCATCAACTAAACTCAGCAAACCAGGTACATCAAAAGGTTCAAGATTGTTCGAGGTCAGCTCAATTTCTTCGGGTTTTCCTCGAATCATCCATACGTGAACGCTGAACGGCCAAATGTGAAACGCAAAGTTATTATGCAACAACTCACTCAGTCACAGTAAAATTGTTTCGCATAGGAAACGTCATTTTCAACGATGACATTGGATTTGACGACTTTTCGCCTTTCAACGGCTCAAGTGGTCTCAGATCGAGTTCAACATTGGAGAAAACGATTCGCTTGCTTGACAAGATAAAGAACTGATTACAACATGCGAAGAAAACATGATCGAACAGAACCTGAATGCCAATTTGAGAAGCACATCAGCCTACATTACCTACCGCTTCAAATTTGACAGTGACAAAGTCGTATCGCTTCCGAATCGAACTGATATTCCGAAAAACCGCGTGCAATACGGGAATTGGATCATTCGGTTTAATCGGGATTGTAAAGTTCTGAATTCGATTTTTTTTATTGTTATGTATTTGTTGAACGCTCACTTCACAGAATTCGCAGTCTCCATGAGCGCTGTTTCGTGGTGAAAAATATTTGAAAGTCGTTCTTCCGTGTTGGAAGCATTATCGCAGGGTGTATTCGGTTTCACTCATCTACAAAGAGGAAACATTAAAAGGAGATGAAATTACATGCCATAACCGCCATCCACCGCCCGATCACCAATCCTGCCAGTAACCATTTAATTCAACTCGTTCATTTTCTCCCTATTGTCCAGAGAGGAGCAGGTCCGAATAGATCGAAGTTCAACGGACCTTGGTGATCTGAAGTTCCGCCACAACTCCGTTCGGCGCGGCTGCTCGGGCTCGATTAGCAAAATGGTTCAGCTTCCGACTCACGTCAATGATAACGTCGAGGTCCGCACTGTAATACTTCCTAACTTTTAGAGCATTCGTCGTTTTGATGTATCATAGTAAAGGAACGAATTGATGGATCAATTGCTGCTAACTGACTAGTATACGACAAAAGACAAATGAATCGCAGCATGTTCAGTAAACTCTTTAGATACTAATTCAAAAGTGCTTACTGATCCAGAAACGAGAAAAGCTCAAGCAGACAATCGTCGGGAAGCGATGAGATTGGATCCTGGAATTAAACACTTTTACATACAAATATATTGGGGAATCTACTATTGACGCAAACGATAGGAAATGCATCACCTCATGGCCGATAACGTACTCGATAGAAGCTACTTTATAGCCCCCACTGCTTGTTGAATCATCGATCCTTCGAGACTTGGCTGCTGGTGGGTCCATCGGAAGTGGAACGGTTCACTCAACTAAGTCTGATAATAATAATAATAATAATAATAATAATAATAATAATAATAATTTATTCATGTCAGGCGTTAACGCTCAGACGTACTAAGTTTGAATACAACAAAAAATCTAAATGAGAACGAAGAAGATATGTGATTTGAAAAGACGCTAAGATAGTAATAAAACTCACGCTGCTGTGCAAAGGTCTGTCGACACTACACAATGCATGTCTAATTAGTTTATTAGAATTCCAATTACCAAAACATCATTTCATATTCTCGATCAGTAGTTCAGATAAAAGTGATAATCTTTCACCGAGAAAACAATGCCTGGTCTTCCGACATCACAACGTTCAACGGCTCATAATCAACAATTTATCAGCCATCACAACTTTCAGAACAGCCAGAAATGCACTTTTCCTCCATCCTGAACCATTCCCTTGTACCACGTGTTCCACTCCAGATCATAGCCGTACATCATGTCTGAAAAATGTAGATTTCTGTGTGAATAATAAAATAGTTTGTTGGTTGTCAAGAATTCATAAAATCTTGTCTGAAAAATGGAGATTCATTCTCCTTTTCTCCCTTACTCTGCGGTTTTTGCGAAAGAACATTGTATCTTCAGCGTCATTATCGTTCAATCATCTTGCGATCACGTTATTGATAGAAGAACGAAAATCACAAGGAAAACGTACCATCAGTGTATCTGGACTTCCATCTCTTGACCGGGTTCGTGGCTCCGCAAGCCCCTTTGACAATCGCCACCCAGCCTTGCTTGAGACCCAACTGAGAAATCACCATTTGAATCAATTGCCGACGAATGCAAACGAGAAGAGAGAAACTTACTCCATTGAAGTTGTGAAGATATTTGTATCCCGATTTTGTGAACCCGAGATTTCTCAGGTTCTGAGATCCGGTTGGACAAGCGGCTCTAACAGCGCCGATTGCTGACTCCGTGACTGCTCTGCCCATTGATCCTGAGAAGTTATCTCTTACAGCATCTTTTCTCGCGCGCTTGAGAGCGGATAGTAACATTGGTTTATTTATTAGAATTCCCGCAGCAGTCCAATAATTGGAGGGATTGCCTACTCGAAGACTTCCTCATCCTTTCTTCCTCTGTTCCTTTCGAGAAGTTTGCACGGAGAGGGGAAAGTTCGAAGTTATCAAACTCGAACTTGCAATCCTAGTTTGAAATGACACTCACCCTTTCCATTGACCATATCGTATCCTATGCCATTGCTCTGAATAGCCTTGATGCAAACACTATCCGCACAGTACGCGTGGACTCCAAGAGCGAAATTGTAGTAGAACCTACGTAACTACTTTAATTTATGTTCAGATCAGGCTACGCACATGACATTCCACAACTGGGTAGCGGTTGGAGTAATGTCCGCCTGAAACTAGATACTTTGAATGATTCGAAAGTTTCACGCACCGGAACAGTGGTGGTAGCGAGAGTAGTCGTTGTTGTAGTACCTCAGAATATCGGATAAAATCTCTCGCTCAGAAGTTTGCTTACTTGGGGAGACGCATTTGAGAGTGATTGTGGATAGAGTCGTTTTTACTCCATCTTCAGTCTTAATTTCAAGGAGAGAGGGAGTGGGGGGGGGGGGGCGTGGACCCTATGAGTTAGGTTCATTGGAAAATGTTACACGATTACATACGTTGACAATCGAGGCTAAGAACGATCGTTCCATTTGCGAGCTGGAGTGTTTGTCCGGTGGGGCAGTACTGTTCACTAGATGTTATTTCCTCAGGGGCCAGGGCGACACCCCCTTCGTCCCCGCTGGCTTGACGGTCGGTGATTTTGCATAGACCTAAGCTAGCTATTAGCGCTCCTTAGCTCGAAATTGAATACTTACTCGCATATGCCCAACTTGCTTCTCCACAACTCATCTTAAATCCTATTTTTAGTTAAAACAAGTAGAATAATAAGCTCACGAATGGTGGTGCTTCATATCCATTATCATTAACCCATCTGAATTTGAAATTTTCGCGAAAACTTGTGTCTGAAAATATCACTTTGACTTGGCGGTGTCACAGCGATATCTGTCGAGGAAGAGTATGGGCTTCAAACCTGCTCCCAATTGCTGAATGAATTATTATTCCATACATGGAATAGGCAAAAAAATACCCCGATTTTAGGGCCATATGGACAGAACATCCAAAAAATATCTACTGCTGGAAAGAGGAATTTGTTCCGATGTAAATATGCTGTGCAACTTACATGGTGTATAAGAATAAGACATATTGCCAGTTGGAGTCCAGTATGCGGGAAGCTCGCCTGATGGTACATCGGCAGGGTAAGGGCATGTCGGGTATGGCACTGAAAGGTGAAGATTCCGAAGCAGGGTTCCATAAGCCAATCGACTCACACGAGGTGGTGCATGGAACCAAGAGGACAAGGGCCAGAAGCATCTTCGAATGATTTCAACGGAGCTCCGCAGGTTTTTTATACTGACTTCGATAACAATTCGATGAGCGAAGAACTATTTTTCTTTCTTGCGCTCTCTCCCATGTTCACAGTGTCTCGGTTTTCTCAAACACTCGGATTCTCCGATCTCTAGTTTTCGAAAAGAATTTCAACCAAAAGACCAATCCCAGAAGACCAAAGTGTCATTCTCAGTTCCTCTTTTTCGTAAACCGATTTTCCCTTTGAAGCGTCTCCTCCTGCTTGATAGAAAATAACAGAAAAATTGCGGCATTAGAAAGCGCGCTGCTGCTGTGTACTGTTAGATGTGCTGCAGTGCCTATTGTTGGCTAAACGGATTCGACATTACGGCGCCGAAATGGAGAGCGCTTTCATTTTGGCGCCGAAATGAGAGAGTGAGAGGAGGGGGAGGGTTTTGGCGCCGAACGAGAGAAACCCGCTGCTTCCCCCTTTTCATTACGGCGACGAAGTCCTAGTCGGCGCCGAAATCTTTGTTTGGCTCCGAAAATTTCGTTCGGCGCCGAAACCCTCCCCCTCCTCTCGCTCTCTCATTTCGGCACCGAGCCCGCCGAAATACCGACTCTAGTAGTGCCGTATTGTATCCGTGTTTTTTTTAAAATATTTTTGTTTTGAGAGTAACTCTTTCTCATTTCCTTCTTGAATTTTTGATTATATTCAAACTTAGTTGAGTGAGCCTCTCCTCTTTCGATGGGCCCACTAGGAGCAGTCTCATCAATGGACAGGATCAATGGGCAGAAAAAAATTGCGCTTCAAAAGAAACGTTTTTTTACGGAAAAGGATCAGAATGACAATGACACTTTGTTCATGGTCTTTTGGTTGAAATTTTTTTTTCGAAAAACCGAGTGATTGGAGAATCAGAGAATGCGAGAAAACGAGAGACTGTGAAGAAGTGAGAGCGAGCAAGGCAGAAAAATGGTTCTTCGCTCATCGAATTGTCATCGAAGTGAGTATAAAAACTCAGAGCATCCAGTTGAAATCATTCGAAAATGCTACTGGGCCTTGTCCTCGCTCTTGCATCCAGCACCGCGGGTAAGTCGATTCGTGTTATTCCAGCTAACTTCGGAATCTTCACTTCTCAGTATTGGCGACATGCCCTTTGCCTGCTGAGATTCCGCTCGCTGAGCTTCCTACATGGTGGAATCGAACTGGCGATCTGCAGATCTCAATTAGTGGAAGTTACATTCATTGCCTTACTCTACTCGGGGTAATTATTTTGCAAATTTAATCTATATTTTAATAATTCATTCAGCAATTGGGACCAGGGTCAAAGCCTGTTTACTTCTTCACAAATTTCCAGTGTGATGCGGCAAAATCAAAGTGATATTTTTCGAAACTCTCGTTTCACGAAAATTAAAATTCAGATGGGTGGATGCAACAACTGGCTACGAAGCGCCACCAATCGTGAGCTTATGTGCTTCTACTGCCCTAACAAAGAAGATTTCAGATGAGCTGCGGTTATGCAGAGTGGACTGTGCCAACCAGTGAGTAATGAATTGCTAGGGAAGCAGCGAGAGCAATCGGTTCAGGCGAAGGCGAAGGCCTATGCGAAATCAATGACCAGCAAGCCAGTGGAGCAGTGGGAAAAATCATCGTGCCCACTAGAACTGGGGATTCCGTACCTGCTAAAAGGTACTGTCCCGCCGGAACGACGCCCCAGTACGCAGATGGACGGATCATCAAAAATATGGCATGCCCACGTAAGTGTTCGAACACGGTTCAACAAGAATTTTGATTTCAAGTCGGTACCGAATCAATGCAAATCGAGACAGAAGATGGAGTGATATCAACTACACAGAACGCCACTCTCAAGTGCGTCCCAGGTAAAATATTTTTAGAGGGTGATTGAAATCCATCTCCAAAATTCAGTCCCAACAACAACGACTACTCTCGCCACCACTACTGTTCCGGTGCGTGAAATCTTCGAATCGTTCAACATATCCAATTTCAGGCAGATATTACCCCAAGCGCTGCTCAGTTATGGAATGTTATGTACGTAAACAAATCTAAGCATAACTTGAATACTGTTTGAGGTTCTACTACAATTTTGCCCTTGGAGTCCATGCATACTGTGCCGATAGCACCTGCATCAAAGCGATTCAGAGCAATGGGATCGGATACGATATGGTCAATGGCAAGGGTAAGAGACACATTTCAACCAAGAGAGATAAAGAAAAACGTGCAATTAGCCTCGCATATCTCTCCATTTGTATAGAGAGTGGACAAGGGTGGCCCGTTTAGCAAGAGAAAATCATTCAGGATCAATGGGCAGAGCAGTCACAGAATCAGCAATTGGCGCTGTTAGAGCCGCTTGCCCAACTGGATCTCAGAACCTGAGAAATCTCGGATTCACGAAATCCGGATACAAATATCTTCACAACTTCAATGGAGTTCGTTTCTCTCTTCTCGTTTGCATTCGTCAGTAATGGATAACATACAAATGGTACTTGCTCAGCTCGGTCTCAAGCAAGGCTGGGTGGCTATCGTCAAAGGGGCTTGTGGAGCCACAAACCCGGTCAAGAGATGGAAGTCGAGATATACTGATGGTGCGATTTACGGATTCTTTTTTTCGAAAATCGAAAATGCTAATCTTTTCAGACATGATGTACGGCTATGATCTGGAGTGGAACAAGTGGTACAAGGGAATGGTTCAGGATGGAGGAAAAGTGCACTTCTGGATGTTCTGAGAGTTGTGATTGCTGATAAATTGTTGAACGTACTTGTGTTGGTAGTTGTTGCAATTCAGAACAGAGAACTATGAACATTTTTTATCGAAAATTCATTGACCACACTTTTGAGACTGATTGCTCATGAGTGGATAACACCCGTAATTGACAGTTGAAATGAATTGGCGAGAATAAACGGTAATTTTTTTTGTACTCACGTGTACTCATCTCCCTTATTTCAAAAGTTGGAACCAGCCGCTTCAGCCTGCCGATCGATTTTACCGTCTTGCACATTAACTTTAGCGCTAATCATCGTTGGCACGCGAAGATTTCCCATTTACCAGAAAAATTTCCTAGCTCTCAAGTTATGCGTATATTTGTTCTATGTCATTTAGTTTTCAGGTGAAATTCATGCAGTATTCATACATTTTTGGTGCTGTGGCCTTTTCTCTTCATACATGCCATTATTGGTTCGGAATCTACTTTTTTGTAATTTTAGTAGCGCACACCGACGTGAGTTCCTTTTGACATGAATGCTAATTTTTATCAACTTTTTACTCGCTGACGTTCTAGAATTTAGGTATGGAAAGCAAACTTCAGTGACAGTAAGAAAAGGAAAATGCTGAAGGTAACCAAAGATAAGGATTAGTTAAAACAGATAATCTTTTCTCAGGCGATTCGGTATGAGATGATAGTTCATCATGTTCTCACCTTAATTTCGCTCCTTGATTGGAACAATTACATTCTTATTTCTAATATCGTGCTCGATGTATACAATCTGTGTTGGTGGTCAGTGGAATCTTTGATTCGTTTTTTTTACAAACTCTCTGCCTATATTCCCTTTTCTCAGGTTGACATTTCTGTCCGGCAACATAGATAGAATCGCCACTTATTGCGGTCTGAAAAATTTAATTTTCATTTTCATGTGGATCTACACGCCTGTGTGTTACATTCTTGATATCGATGATAAGGAACGACCCAATCAATAAATCAAACAAATTTATTCTAATGAATTTCCTCATATGAAATTACATCATCGAACAACGATAACCATGTCAGTGAAATTAATCGGTTGAGAATGGATCCGTTGCATATTATTAGCATTTTGATGTCGACTGCACAGGCGTTGAAAATACCTTAAATTAACTGTTTTAGTTGAGCAATTATTCCAACGTTACCTCGTTTCCCTTCAGAGCTCGACAAGTAATCATCGCAACAACTCCCCTGCGGCACGGTTTAAGCAGAAGAATAAGCGCGAGCGGGTCCCAGGCGGGGAAGAGGGCAAGTGCGAGACCTGTAGTTTTACTCATCGTCTTTAGTTCATCTGTTCTCATCACCAATTTTCTTTCCCTAGAACGTGAGAATAGGGAATTGTGAGCAAACAAGAGAGAACATGATAGAGTAAACAAGAGAGAACCTGATGACTCAGCAAGAAGCGGCAATGGATAACCGAGCAGAGGCATGTTCATGTTGCACGCGAATGGAATCGATACGCAAACGACTGGGATTGCTGTCTGAAATTAATTCAGGATATTGAATGACATACTGATCACGCGTACTTGAACCATAGCCGCTACCAGCATTCTCATTTGAACGTTCCTAGACGATTCTGATAGAGAAAAGCTCTCCGAAATACGACGATAGGTTGAGTAGGCAAGAAAGCCTACTACAGCAAGCATCGAGAACCCAATGGAGTTGTAGAAGAGAGTGAGAATAATGACAGCATAGTTGTATTGGCCTTCTACCTGAAACAGACTGCTAACTTTTTTCTAATTCGATTTTATGATAATTAATTACCAAATAGTTGAACACAACCCATCCTTCCCGGACACTCCCGCCAAACTTCTTGTGATAAATGAGAAATGCGGCTTTACCCGCATTTGAATCCTCCGATGCTGTTATTAGCATTGTGATGAACAGTCTAGAAGAGGTTGTCAGGCTAAAAAAATGCTGAAGCAATTTACAGACAGGTGACGAAAACGATGACTGAAAGAAGCCACAGAATGTAGAACTTCGGTGAAGAAAACAAACTGATCATAAAGGGTCTGAAATATACGAATTATAATCTTATTTTGTGAATCTAATGCAATCGTACTTGGCTACTAGCCAATACCGATAGAAGAAGTGCGTAATTAGGATGAAGTATGAAACCATGAACGAGATTGAATGGAGACAGGTTAAAAGCTGTGAAAAGTGTTTTGAAATCACCATTCAATAGCAAATCAACCTTAGAACCATACTGTACTTCCAACACAACCGCTAGTATGTAGGGCAGCGCAATAGCTCGCTGAAAAGTCGCTTTCATTTTTTATTTTCGAAACCAGGAAAATGAAAACGAACCGGAACAAGAAAATAATTGATGACGATAAGAACAACATCATAGGCAGCAAACATTGTGAGGAGATGTGCATAACTGCCCAGCTCTATTCTCGAAAACCGCCGAATGAGGTAGAGTAGGAGAAGGTTCAGGAGGACTCCAATAACTGAAATTGCTTGATTATTTTCCAATGCATAAAAATCCAGTGGCTCACCAATGAAGACCCTTGTGAGCGTGTCGACAATTTGTTGAACGTCACTCATCATTGGATTCGTTCACTAGTTCTGTGATTACAATTCTATTATGCCCTGGGGATCAGAGAAAATCATCACTTACGAAAAGATTTTCGATGTCTTACTATTATTGGTAACGAGAAATAGAACTGCAACAACCAGTAAACAAAACGGTTTGCGAGATATGAATGTATGAAAGACACAAAATGAATTTTGAAGTACCCAAAAATCTTCCTACAGTTTCTGAATGCACGCTCCTTACTCTTCGACGGGGGAGAATGGAGGCAGGAACGAAAACAGTAATTGACTTGTTCTCGCTCAATTGTATTGAAATAAACGGTCGAGCTGAACTGAGATGTATTTGAAAAATGTTTATAGATACGTGACAATTCAGCAAATCAGGAATAAATCAACATTTTCAAGTAGAATAAAACTGGGAATCTCGGTTTCTTCTTCGTCTTTAAGCACTTTTGATGGACAGCTTTTGGCAAGCTGTTATTAAGCGAATACCTCTCTGACGTGTACAGAAATGTAACGCTAAAAATCATTCAATCTTCATTCAATTATTCAAATTTTTACCGCATATCCTGAAGCCATTTCTCTCGTAATCAAATCTATCTTTTTGCGCAATACGGTATGAAGCCATAAAGTCAATCTTCTTTCTCATCTGAGGCAGTTCCTGAAAAAATAAATTGATGTTGACAAACTGAAAAAAGCTTTGCCTCGCGCAGGATATGGGCACGAGCGTGCGACAAATAATTAGAGTACGAATCGTTTTTGATATGTAGCACTTCAACCTTTCTTGAAAATATTTCAAGAATAATTGAAGGCCAATCAGTGTCGTGAAGACCGAATAAAAACAATTTATTCTCCGCAATTTCTTGCACTCTCTTCTGATTGATTTCAAGTTTCCTAACTAGTGAGGAGACTTGGTGTAAAAAGGCCACTGAAAGAAGGTGGATTATGCAATTATTTTCCCGGAATTACGATGTTGCAATCTCACGTTGATCGGTTCCTGACACGTTTTCAACAGTCAGACTGAGCGTATTAACTTTGCACGCGCATATGATGCCCACTATCAGTAACACTTGCATTTCAATATAGAAACGTGCACTAGCCTGGAGAAAGTCGAAATCAGAGGCATCTCCATTTTTAAGGCTCCAATCGATGTTCCTTTGAGTATTTTTGCACAAGTTGTTAGAATTTTTGCATCGTGACAGGTCACTGATACGGAATCGAAACGTCCAAGGCATTCGATAAAGTGTTTTGTATTGCTCACATCGAAATTGCACATGTCCATAGAGTACTGCAACAATTAAAGGAGGGCTAATAGCAAATATTAGATGACTAATCTGCCAACGCAGAACTGTAGCTATCATGAACCATATCAGAAATCCGAAAACCGCATGGTTGTATCTTTTGCCTGAACGATTTTATAGCGAGTTGGCAATGTGCCATGGACGCTTGAAAGGACAGGGAGTGGCGGGAATTTGAATGTGAAAGCATCTCGATCATAATGTGAAATGAGAGGAGCAACTCCAACACCCCAGTGTAGTGCAGTGGTTAGAGCCCCGGTCAACCTCTCTGAAGACCGATGGTTCGATGCCTTCTTCGACCCAGGTTTTTTGCAGCCAATAAATGCATGTTTTCGCCCATTTCTTTGCTAATAGCCCTCCTTTAATAGGCATTTTATTTTATTTTTACTGTGTAAAACCGTAGATAGATAGTACATGTTTGATGCAATATGACTCACTTCAAAAGCTCCAACATAGCTCTCAACCAATTTTAAGTAATCTAACTGTGGAGGGTGAGAAGCAAGGAAACTCAGTTTGAACAGTTTTGCTTCAACTTCGTTAAAACTATCCATAGTAATGTTTAGTTTATTGTTATAAGTATCTGTAAATCCCATGTTGAGAGAGAAAAATAATGAGAGAGAAAAACGAGAGAGAGAAAATTCTCGCCTTCTCTAATATCCAAATTTGACTCAAAGTTTCTTCTCCTTGTATTCCATTCCACGCTTGAGTAGTTCGTCACAGAATTACAAAGAATGCGAGAGGTCTGAAAATGCTGATTTTATAACTTTTCTAATGAAGCACATATGTAGCCACGGCACGTTGCGCAAGTGGGAGGCGACCCATTTTTTGCCGCGATGCGTGGGCCTTTCCCGGTCGTTTCACCCTTTAAATCTAGTGATACGGTAGCCTAACAAGGCATCGATCGCCCTTGTTTCGCAACGGCGCCACAATGTCATTAGTAAACAGCGCGCGCGCGTAGACGCTACGGGTACCCTAGCGATTTCGCTAGATTTCGCAACCACGCGTCCATGCGACCTCGTAAGGGGCCTTGTAGCTGCTAAGCTCTAACCTGTCTAAGATCATAGATCGAATCCGGAGCGTAATGGAAAAGCATCCATTTGACGTCTTCCGGCAATTTTTCGAGAGAAGATAAATCCGAAAATGGTTCGTTCTCCTCCAGTTTTGCCTGTTTCGGTGCCACAGGAACGTCTTGATTGGCAGGTCGTTTAACTCGAGGAGTATCCATTCTGAAAAAAATACAAGACCGGTAATAAAGGTATACATATTTTTGCATTTCTCTCAATTCGTAATCAGTCTTTGACGATTGCTATGGCAATGAAACGAGTGAGTGAGAGATGGACGAAAAAGGCATGTTATGGCTTCAATTTGGACAAAACTACAATACAATTCCATCAACAAAGACAACTAAAACGATTACATTGAAAAAATATTGTAATAAATTAAAATTCTTTTTTTTTGTTGAAAAGACGCTAAGTGCGTGCCCTCACCGCTCTAAATTTTCAAAGCGTTATCAAACACGCTCTTGTGCCGCCATAATATTAATTTCAAAGTGTTACCAGCCGCATGGCCTATGCTTTCAATTTTGAAAGAAAGCACGCTGTGCGCATGGCCATGCCGTCTCAGAATTTTCTATAGAGCCTACTGTATTGAGCATTAGTTTTTGCTGCTACTGCAATTTGACTTTCAATATTCTCCTGTTTGTCTACCGGAACGTATGTACGTAAGTAGCGTAATGCCCAAGTCGTGTGTTTCTTTTTTTTATTAAAAACAGCTCTACAGACAGTTTAACCAATAAATTTAACATTCTATTCGATGGGATTAAGTTGTTGCTTCTTAAAGACCCTAAAAGATGTTTGAAGTATCCGCAAACGCACTTGCCAATATTTCTGAATACGCGCTTTATCTGAAATAACTAACTGAGGTGAACTGAAACAAATTTTGGAAATTTTAATTCTCGAATGTCTCGAAGTGCAAATGAATCAGAATCTTTTATCGTTCAATACAACGCGAAAAGTAGACAAAGCAAAAGTTCTTTGAAAAAAAACGACTTTTCGTTAATAGTAAGGTTTCACCCTAAACACTTTTAATAGAGAGATTTCGAGGAGTCGTAGATTTTCTTAGACGACAATCTGGATGAGAGCGTATTCCTCTTATACAAGAAATGTAGTTGAACTCCGTTGCTGAAATAACAATCATTCAAACATCGTCCAACTGTTCAAATATTAACCCTTTATTTCGAACCCATTTTTCTCGTACTCGTAGCCCTCTTTCTCTTCACTGTGAAATGTAGTGAGAAAATTGATCTTCTTATTCATTTGCGGTAGTTGCTGAAAATTAAAGCATCTCAAAATTGGAAAACTGAAAATTATTACCTCGCACAGGATGTTAGCATGATCTTCAGACAAATATTCCCAGTAAGCTTCATTTTTGATATGCAGATTTTCAAGTTTTCTTGAGAACATTCCAATGATAGTTGAGGGCCAATATCTATCGAGTAGGCCGAACAAGAAACTTTCATAGCAGTTAATTTCATCCACGTCTCTTTGATCGATTTCAAGTGTCTCTACTAGAGAGGAGACTTGGTGTAGGAAGTCAACTAAAATTGACAGTTAGAGATTAAGAAACTGATCCACTGAAGGTCACTGAATTCTTGTCATTCAGATGAGAGAGCTCGTAAAATGAGGAGATCAAACTATTTATTTTCTACTCATATTTAAATTCTCACCTTGATTGGTTCCTGTAACTCTTTCAACAGTCAGATGAAGCATCTCGACTTTGCATTCTCTTATGATTATCAATATCACGGTTCTGAAATGATGTTTGTTGGAGTAATGCTTCCAACACGAGGAAAAAACGTTTACTTACCTGGAGGTAGTTGTAATCAGAGGCATTTTTATTTTTAGTTCTCTAATCGAAGTTCCTTTAAATATCTTTGAACAAATTGTGACAATTTTATTCGCAAGACAGTCCACTGATACGGTTTCGAAACGGCTTCCAAAACATTCAACGAAGTGTTTCATTTTTGTCACATTCGACAAGTCCATGCGGTACTGAAATGATTTTAAGACCTCTTTGAAAATACTTATATACGCTCTAGAATCTTCAGAAAGAACTTTCTAATTTTAATGCAAAACTGAGGTTGTGTGTGTATTTGTAAACTCACTTCAAAAGTTGATGAGTATATATAATACCCTTTGCCCCATAAGGTTCGATGAAACTCAGATGGGTGAGACGTAATGAAAATTAGTTTAAACAGTCTCGCATCATCCTCATTGAAGAAAGGCACAGTGAAGGTTAGTTTTTTGGCAGCTGTATCTGCAAATTTTATATTATTAGTGTAAAAAATGATTTAAAAAATAGTTCTAACCTTCCACAATGGTCACATCTGGTTCAAATTGTTCTCTCGTTTTATTCCATTCCGAGATTGAGTAATTCGTTACTGAATCCCGAAGAACACGAGAAGTCTGAACAAAAGTTCGTTAATGAGAGTGATCTTTTTTTTAAATATCTAATTTATCGAATAATTCTAACCTCTCTTAGTACAAAGAGCGATTCCGGAACGTAATCCAAGATCATCCATTTGATTTCCTCCGGTAACTTCTCGAGGTGAGATGAACCAGCAGTTGGCTTTTCCTCCTCCAGTTTAGCCCGTTTCGTGGTCTCGTGAACTTGTTGATTGGCGGATCGCTTAACTCGACGAGTATCCATTCTGAGAAAAATTCGCAATTCTAGCTATTTGAGTAAATTCACAATGAAAAACGAGAATTTAAAAATACCTAGAGCACCAACTACAACAAACAATAAATATTTTGGAAGGAGAGAAAGGCTTCTTAGATATTTTCAAACTCTAAAGTAAGTCGGAGAGAGGGACAGGCTGTTACGGAGCGATTTTTTTACTCCAAAAAAGGATTCGTGTTTCCCTAACAGACAGATTTTTATCAGAAAAATGCGCATGTGGTAGGCTAATCGAAAGTATCTTTAGACGCGATGGAAAAAAAAAACAAATTCAAGCGCAGCAGATGCAACTGGTGATGGAAGATGGTGGAGAGATGGGAGATGGAGAGGAGGACGAATGCGAGAATGAGGTGCCTATTAGCAGACTTGACCTCTCCGTTGGGCACATCCGATCTCGATCTCCGATCTCTAAGCCTTTCACCACCCCTTCCAGACTCCTCTCGCGACATCGGAGGTGCCCGACCCCGACCGAGTCGCCAAGTCTGCGAATCGGACGTCACTAGATCGGATGTCCAGTATGGATATCCTACGCTCCCTCCACCTCATTCCGCCATCCTTTTACTACTAGCCTTGCCGCTCTGGGGAAGAAACTGTGGTGTCTGTACTGAGTGTGTGCATCTGATCAATCTCGCTTTGATTGATGCCTTGCATGATTCATGTTAGCAGAACAAACATAGTTGAATGGTTTATCACGCGAACAGTGACCGTGTGAAATAAAATCTTTGAAGTGACGTGGACGGAATCAACGTTTTCCTGCCTAAAACTTTAGATAAGAAATTGAACGAACCAAAGAAATACCCCGAGTATGTCTCCGGCAGCCTTTCCCACTCCGGTTCCCAGGTCCGTAACCGCGTTCGTGACCTGGAAATGTAGAGGTCAGCAGTCTAGCTTAGGGTTAGGGACATACTCCGGCAGCCTGGTCCCTGACTAGTCCTTCAGCAAGGGCAACAAGCTCCGAGAGTCCGGCTGCAAGTAGACTTTAAGATGAGCTAATGTTTTGAATGCTGTGCAAGCGCCAATAGAGGGTGCAACTTACGGCCTAGCGGTCGTCGAATGATTCATCACTTTCAACCCTTTTAATGGAGAGATATCGAGGAGCCGTCGATCGCTTAATTTGATCCGATGCGTGCAAGCGTATTCCTTTTATGCGCATAACGTTGCTGAACTCCGAAGCTAAAATATCCTGTCAAACTCAATTCAATCGTTTCAGTTCACCTTGTATTCTGAAGCCGTTACTCTCGTAATCAAATCCGTCTTTTTCTTCACTATGATGAGTAGTGATAAGCTTAATATTCTTGTTGATCTGAGGTAGCTGCTGAAGAAAGTAAGATATTGAAATTTCAAAAAAAAATAAAGGAACACGTGCACTAAACCTGGAGAAAGTCGATATCAGAGGCATCTCCATTTTTAAGGCTCCAATCGAAGTTCCTTTGAGTATCTTCGAACAAGTTGCGAGAATTTTCTCATCATGACAGTTCAGTGATACAGTACCCAATCGTCCAAGGCATTCGACGAAGTATTTCATCTTGTTCACATCGAAATTGCACAGGCCCATGGAGTACTGCAACAATTATTAGACCTTAATTTAAGAAATTGTATCAGCTCTTGGACTATGAAACCGTAGATACATGATATATGTCAGCGTTGAACATTTATTTTGCCATTCAAGCATCAATGACTTTTTTTGAGAGATTTTGCCAAGTTTTTGAGTTGTTTCCAGTCAAAAATTCAAGTTCGGCTTTGGCAAAATATACAGCGTAGAAAACTGCCAATTTTCAAAAAGGCTGTTTGGCAGAAAAAACTGCGATCAAAAATGTCGATTTTCGAAGGCAATTTTGGCAGAAAAAACCGCGATGATTTCTGCCAAATTTCACCTTTCAATTGTGTTTCTCATTGGTTTTGATAAATGCACTATTTGAAACTCATCCGAAATTTTCAAAAATGAAGGAGGCGAAATGGTGTCACCTCCGCCATAGCCACATGCCTAGCAGCTATTCTCGCAGGACTTCTTCTGCCTTGAAGAACGGAATGACTTTACCACTTTACTTAACACTTAACGAAATCTGTGATCCAACTCGTCAGTTTATGTTATGTTTCGCACTCATTATGAAAGAGATGTCACGGAAAGATCTAGCAGAGGATCGTTTTGACGCTTTTCATCGAGGTGAAAAGTGTCAAAAGATCGTGGCTCCTTTGGCAGAAAAAACTGCGATGAAAAATGCCAATTTTGAAAAATTCGTTTTGGCAAAAATAACCGTAGATCAAAAGTGTCAATTTCGAAAACGATTTCACAGCTTGGCAAAATCTCTCAAAAAAGGCCCTTGTTGCTTGAATGGCAAAATAAATGTTCAACGCTGACTTATATATAGAATATAATATCACTAACTTTAAAAATTGAGATTCCACCATAGCTCTTAACCCATCTCATTTGATCTAATTGTGTAGGGTGAGAAGCAATGAAACGTAGTTTGAGCAGTTTTGCTTCAACTTCTTTAAAACGTTTCACAGTAATGTTTAGTTTATTGTTATAAGTATCTGTAAATCCCATGTGTGATATAGAAGGAAAAGTGAGCAAAAAATATCGCCTTCTTCAATATCCAAATCTGATTCGAAGTTTCTTTTCCTTGTATTCCATTCCACGCTTGAGTAATTCGTCACTGAATTGCAAAGAGCGCGAGACGTCTGAAAATACTGAGTGAGTAATTTTTCTTATGAAGCACATCTGTAGCCACGGCACGGTGCAAAAGAAGGAGGCGACCATTTTTGCTGCGACGCGTGGGCCTTTCCCGGACGTTTCACCGTTCAAATCTAGTGATACGGTTGCCGTTCGCAACCACGCGTCGCGGTCTTTTCATGGGACGTCGTAACGGGTCGTGTAGCTGCTAAGCTCTAACCTGTCTAAGATCATAGATCGAGTCCGGAACGTAATGGTAAAGGATCCATTTGACGTCTTCCGGCAACTTTTCGAGAGAAGATTAATCAGAAACTGGATCAGTCTCCTCCAGTTTTGCCTGTTTCGGTGCGACTTGAACTTCTTCATTGGCGGGATGTTTGACTCGAGAAGCGTCCATTCTGAGAAAATACATTATCACTAAAAGTTATAAACATTTTTCTATTCCTCTCAATTCCTAATCAGCCTTAGGCGATTACTAAGGCTATAAAACTGATTTTGGACAGATCAATGAACGGAAAATGTATGTTATGGCTGCATTTTAGGCAAAGTTGCAATGCAATTCCAACAATAACAACTAAAAGTGATAGTTTTGAAAAAATCATTTAATAAATATTACATCTATTTTTAAAAAAAAAAAGCTAAGTGCGTGCAATCAACGCTCTAAATTTTCAAAGCGTAACCAAAAACACTCTTGTGCGCCATAATATCAATTTCAAAATGCTACCAGCCGCATGGCCTATACTTTCAATTTTGAAAGAAAGCACGCTGTGCGCATGGCCTTGCCGTCTCAGAATTTTCTGTAGAGCCTATTGTATTGAGCATTAGTTTTTGCTGCTACCGAAATTTTACTTTCAATATTCTCCGGTTTGTCTACCGGAACGTACGTAAGTAGAACAATGCCCAAGTCGTCTGTTTCTTTTTTTTATTGGAAACAGCTCTACAGACAGTTTAACCAATAAATTTAACCTTCTATTCGATGAGATTTAGTTGTTGCTTCATAAAGACCCTAAAAGATGTTTGACGTATCCATAAGCGCACTTCCCAATATTTCTGAATACGCGCTCTATCTGAAATAACTAACGGAGGTGAACTGAAACAAATTTTGGAAATTTTAATTCTCGAATGTCTCGAAGTGCAAATGAATCAGAATCTTTTATCGTTCAATACAACGCGAAAAGTAGACAAAGCAAAAGTTCCATGAGAAAAAAAAACGATTATTTGTCAATTGTAAGTCTTCACCCTAAGCACTTTTAATAGAGAGATTTCGAGGAGTCGTAGATTTTCTTAGATGATAATCTGGTTGAGAGCGTATTCCTCTTATACAAGATACGTAGTTGAACTCCGTTGCTGAAATAACAATCATTCAAACATCGTCCAACTGTTCAAATATTAACCCTTTATTTCGAACCCATTTTTCTCGTACTCGTAGCCTTCTTTCTCTTCACTATGAAATGTAGTGAGAAAATTGATCTTCTTATTCATTTGCGGTAGTTGCTGAAAATTAAAGCATCTCAAAATTGGAAAACTGAAAATTATTACCTCGCACAGGATGTTAGCATGATCTTCAGACAAATATTCCCAGTAAGCTTCATTTTTGATATGCAGATTTTCAAGTTTTCTTGAGAACATTCCAATGATAGTTGAGGGCCAATATCTATCGAGTAGGCCGAACAAGAAACTTTCATAGCAGTTAATTTCATCCACGTCTCTTTGATCGATTTCAAGTGTCTCTACTAGAGAGGAGACTTGGTGTAGGAAGTCAACTAAAATTGACAGTTAGAGATTAAGAAACTGATCCACCGAAGGTCACTGAATTCTTGTCATTCAGATGAGAGAGCTCGTAAAATGAGGAGATCAAACAATTTATTTTCTACTCATATTTGAATTCTCACCTTGATTGGTTCCTGTAACTCTTTCAACAGTCAGATGAAGCATCTCGACTTTGCATTCTCTTATGATTTTCAATATCATGGTTCTGAAATGATGTTTGTTGGAGTAATGCTTCCATCTCGAGGAAAAAACGTTTACTTACCTGGAGGTAGTTGTAATCAGAGGCATTTTTATTTTTAGTTCTCTAATCGAAGTTCCTTTAAATATCTTTGAACAAATTGTGACAATTTTATTCGCAAGACAGTCCACTGATACGGTTTCGAAACGGCTTCCAAAACATTCAACGAAGTGTTTCATTTTTGTCACATTCGACAAGTCCATGCGGTACTGAAATGATTTTAAGACCTCTTTGAAAATACTTATATACGCTCTAGAATCTTCAGAAAGAACTTTAAAATTTTAATGCAAAACTGAGGTTGTGTGTGTATTTGTAAACTCACTTCAAAAGTTGATGAGTATATATAAAAGACACTTTTTGAGAAAGTGAAAAGTTTTGTTCATAACCTTGGCAAAGTTGAAAAAATAGATCCGGCTCAAAAATGGTGTACAGGTAGTACCCCTCGAGTGTAGCTCACGTGCAGCTTTTGGAATCACCAGGGTCGACCTCCGCTGAATGGCGGCGATGACTGCAAACTACAGTAATCCAATCGAGTTTGCG
>LS507487.1:126850-139110 GCA_900490845.1 Pristionchus japonicus
GGTGACCATCGGAAAAATTCGCTACGGAAACTACCGCTCTGCGCAAAACCATATACTCAAAATAATGATATCCGCGATTAGCTGACCTAGCAGTCCCATATCATCACCAAACCTTGCAGGCCTTCACCTGATGCTACGACATCAATTTCAGCTCAATTGCGCTTTTACGGAGAGAGTTACGGGTTCAGACCGTAAAAAACATCTGGCTTTTCGTCATTTTTTAACTCAGTCAAAAATGGTCAGGTATCTTGAGTAAAATGTGGGTTATGTAGCTACATGTTAGCTCTTCTGAATAACAATCAGAAAGTACGCGTGCAGTTCAGAGAAAAGTTTACCATGAATTTTTTTGGAAAATAATGAATTCTTCAAAATGCAT
This sequence comes from Pristionchus japonicus, assembly GCA_900490845.1. NCBI lineage: Eukaryota > Metazoa > Nematoda > Chromadorea > Rhabditida > Neodiplogasteridae > Pristionchus > Pristionchus japonicus. Next base: position 127,227 of record LS507487.1, read on the forward strand.
GATTCCCAGTGACCTATCTTCCAGATCGAAGTTTTCAAAAAGTTAACTACCGGCGTGTGCACAATCATAAAGTATAAGTATGGTAAAAATTTCGTGAAGTTTGATCGAGTTTCAAAGAACTTACGACCGAAAAACGCGATGTCATATAATTTTGGCGGCTAGTGTAGGTCTGTCAGTACCCGGCCTTACCGGCGTACCCCACCAGGCGTTGTCGTACGACTGTAAAATCGCCTTGATTGTGGTTGCAACTTTACCTTTACCTTTTCTCGCTGCGTCACGAGGCAGGCATGATCATACACGTTTTATCAGAACTTTGAGGGCAAGGAGGGATTCCCGTCGATTCGTGTCGGGATTCAGCCGTTTTTGGGAGAGGAGTTTCCTTGTCGGGCGCGGCAATAAATCCTCAATTTCCTTTCTGAATCAGTTGTTTCATACCAATATTTGGCTTATACGTTGAGCATACCGCCTCACGGCAAGTTAAGGCGAATCTGAAACAACCGCAACGCGCGGCGAAGTATTGCGTCAAGGTTGCGAAATGTTGCGAAAGCCGCCCAGGTACCTTACCCGTCGCGTCTAGAGCGCGCGCTGTTTACATATAAGATAGCCTAGCCGTGCGAAATACGAGAGGCGCCGTTGCGAAACAAGGGGTTCCGATGCCTTGTTAAGCAACGTTGTCACTCGATTTGAACGGCGCGTCGCGCGGGAATCGCACGCGAGACGCGTTCGTTCTAGGTTCACGGCTCCACTATCGTAACGTGCCGTGGCCTATGATCGCCTTGTGGACCCGGCTACAGTCATAACTCACTTGGGAGTTGACCAAGGTCAATGAATATTGTATCATTGTTATCAGTTAAGGCATTCGGTATATTCAGTACCGTAATCATCGGGAATCGCGAATTGATTTTTTTAGCTGAAAAAAATCAGTTCGCGATTCCCGACGATTACTGTAGTGGAAATACCGTATCCCTCCACTGATAACAATGGTACAATATTTATTGTCCTAGGTCAACTCCCAAGTGAGTTATGACCCCGTTGGGGTTTTGATCGTTGGGGTTTTGATCGCCCCCCTGATCGCCTTCCGAACCCGGCTACAGTCATTCTCAGCACCCAGTTGAGCTAGCAACTCGTTCTCAACTCTTGATCAGCTGATCGAACACCATGAACCCCATGCATTCGTTAGTTGGAAATAAGGGTCGCTGTCTCTTCATTTCGCACATTCGGTCTCTTCTCTGACCGGCAAGAGGGCCGTAATTGAGGTCAAATTATCAACAAGCTCAAGGTTCACCTCGATTTCACGCACAACAGCTACAGGCTTCACACCGGTAGTATTAGATACAACTTCATCTGGAATTTCGGTGAATCGGAACATCGTATTAGAGTGGACATATAATGAACTACGACGAAATGCTAATATTTCTTGCGGGGTTGGTGGTAGGAAATGGAGAGGGCAATAGGCGTATTGTGCGACGAAGTTCGATATTTCTCAATTGAATAGGTTTGCCATTGGTTCAAGATGTTTTGAGTAAATTGTTATCTGAAATTGTAAATGAAATTTATAAATTTATAAATTGTGAAAGAAATTTATAAATTGTTATGTAAATTGTTATGAAACCACTTGCAATTGATTGAGTCATTCATACTATTCGCTGTCATTGTAATGAGGTACGCGCGTATCTGAGGTTCCGCAATCCCGACTTATGCAAATTCCGGCCGCCCGAACCTCGGAGCGTCACGATCCATTTCCAGGATGAAACAAGATCCGCGTGTGTCCCATAACCATAACAACGAATAATTTGAGCATTGATGTCATGGAACTCACAAAAAATCTGATATGAGAGCCATAGTCCGAGAAGAATATTCCGTTATCGACAGTCTAACATTTGCAGAGTTCATCAACACATCCAATAAGGTTTCATATCGTCGATATTGAATTAGTTAGCGATTTCTCACAAAAAATTTTGTTCTCAACCAACATTTTTATCAACGACAAAATATCATTTACGTCGAGAATTTCCAAAAATAATTATAATTATTATAATAATATTATAATAATAACCGATAATGATAGTAAGATATTGTAGTGTTTATCTCCTGCCAGGAGGACGGACGATAACGTCGATCTGCAGATATTATGATCAGATTCGAACTAGTGTTGGGCGACCATTTCACGGTCTCTCATTTCGAAATGCTCTCTCGCCGGTCAGTCAAAGTGATGGAGCGTGGAAAAGACCGTACAATTTTCGCAGAACTGAACAGAAAGGAAGGTTAGGAACGCACTCCGAGTATTTCAATGCCGTCGTCACCAGGTGCTAGCTCACCTCCGCTCACCTTACGTTTCTGAAATATATATTCAGTTTTTTATACGCAATCACGATAATTGATTGATTTACAGACGGGAAAATGTGGGCACTTGTGGAGTTCCCCGGAAGGGCGCATATGTTTCACTCATTCTATAAATTGTATGGTCTAGCGCAGGGTGATGTTCGGTGTGGATGGCGGATAGACGCTCTTGGTGAGTCGACACACTTCCGGTGAACTTCGCAAGTACCAACATGTGTGTAACCATCGCACCTCTCTGGTCCCTGCACCCTCAGCAATCGTCGTGATGAGGAAGAGAAGCATGAAGAAGCGAAGGAACGCGAACATCTCTCTGAATTGAAGACATTGTCAACAAAAGTCAATGGGAGTGCATTCCACAAACGGCTTGTCTCGCGGCTTTTCTCAGGAAAAAAAAGATGAAATGTAAAGAAAAAAAAAGTTAGTAGAGATCCTGGAGGGATGGCCGCTTCCGTTGAGAAGCGAGCTGCTTTTATAGTAAGGCTAGTGATAAGCCAGTTGGCACGGACCGACAACATGGCTGGCTCCTCCTCTCTGTCTATGCATTCTCTGCATTCTCTCCATTCTCTATGATCTCTCGTCTCGTCACGACCTCATCAAAATATTCGAGAAGCGGATGCTTCCTCATAACAACTTCAATAACACTGATTCAATTCAATTCAATTCAATTCAATAACATCCTCAATACTATAGCAGCTTTCACATCGGAGACCGCCGGATCGGTCAATACACATGATTGGATTCAACGCATTATTCCATTGAATTTCATAGCTCCGCCATGCGTCAACACTCCAATATCGTGGCCCAGATATTTCAAAAACATCAAAATTCTCTCACATCGAAGACAGCTGATCAAAGCCCATATCATTCCTCTGTTATTGTTATGGGACACGCGTGAATGTTGTGTCACCTTGTTGACCTTTGATCACAACTTATGCAAATGATGTCTGACCCTACTCAATCTTGACACGTCACGAGATTGTTTCGGTATCGAGGTGAGAGATTTATTGGTAATACTAGTTTCGAAAGTTCTTGAGTAATGAAGGATCAGTTTTGAACCAAAAGCACTTACTTTTGAAAGCTCCATCTCACAATTCTTCGATGAGCCACTTAATTGTCCACTCACTGCGCTCTTCATTGCCCTCGTTTCTCTCGTTAGACCAACACGTTAGCACAGGCTCGGATGGCAGTGTGCATCGCCTCACCATGATAAAGATGCTGCGAAAAGAGTGTAAGACTCGGGTTGATTTAGCCACTGGTCGATTATTGCAGAGTCATTAGCTTTCTCGAACACTCAATCCAGACATTTTGCAGTCCCGCTCAATTATAATGAATTTAGTCGATAAAAAAGATCGGAACAGTGATTCGCAGGGAGTATTGCTGCTTCGAAATGGTTTATTGCGTGACAATATGTGAAACGGGGGTTATTTGCCTTCGAGCAGGTCTCCGAGAAGTTTATTCAAGGCTCGAAGAAGGTCGTCTGTGCCTGCAAGAACACAAATATACAGTTGACTCAAGAATTGTCATCCTCAATCTTAAGATCTTACTGAGGCCCTGGACCGGTCCTTGACGCTTCTGAAATGACCATGTTTGAGGAAGTATTGCACAATTTTGAGCAATGTTTCGGAAATGCGAGATATTCTCCGTACCTCTCTGATCACTGCTCCCTCAACGATCATAGCGACGAGGAGAAGGAGCATGAAAAAGCGAAGGATCGAGAACATCTCTTCTGAATTGGAGAAAGATTCAATACGACAGTGCGCAATGGAAAACAATGCGAACTGTTAGCGAACTGTTTCCAGAAGAGAGAATGTAAAAAGGAGAAACCAAGAGAGCTAGAACCCTGAAAGGATGGCTGTTTCTGATGCGAGGGGACCTGCTTTTATAGTGGCGTAAGTGATCAACTATTGATCAGTTGCCAAGGAGCGAAAACAGGGGAAGCCCCGCCCTCTTGACTCTGTCTTCTCTGCACCCTCTCCATTCATTGCGTTCTCTCACCGAGAATTGGTCACGAGCAGACGACAGATCCGCGTGACCGCTTCGATATGACGATTTCAATTCAGCTTGAGCTTCAATTCAATAACAACGCCAATTCAATAACTGCTCTCAAATCGGAAATCGACAAATCGGTCAAATTTGATTTTTCCGCCAATGCCATTGAATTTTGGGCCACTCGATGATGTTTTGATGAAAAGTTGGTCAGTGAAAACATCCTCTTTTGATCAATGCATATTTCACTGTTATTGTTATGGGACAGGCGTGAATGTTATTTCACTTTGTCGTCCTTCGATTCCAGCTTATGCAAATGTACCCTAGCCCTGTCTCCATCGTGCCACGTCATGAGAGTGGTCAAACTTGACAGCAAGGAAAAGGTTGAATGAACATGTAAGAACGATTATCAACCTTTCAGAATTTCGATCCTCTCAAAAGACATTTCGATCCTCTTTCTCTCTCTTTTGGCTAAATAAGTGTTTCAGAGGAATACGAAAAGAATTTATCATCGATCTCTTTCTTCCACTGTTATTGTGTTCAGGCTCGAGAATTTCGTGAATGTTGATTCACCCTGTCGTTCTCGAATCCTGACTTATGGAAATTTCGACTGGTCGATCTTACCACGTCACGAGATCGTCTCGAAATGGAGGTGTGAGATTTGTTGGTTCTTCTAGTTTCGCAATTTCCCGACTGATGAAGGTTTCCGACTGACTCTTGTATTTCCCGACTCTTGTAGCATGGACTAAAATTGTGCCTGGAGCACAGCGTACGCTTGCCATTGAAAGCTCCTCACGACTCTTCGATGAGCCACTAAATTTCACTCTCAGACACCCTGCGCTCTTTATTGGCCTCATTTCTCTCGCTGTGCTAACAAAGAAAGCCCCTGCTCTCCTCGTTTCGCGTGCTCTCTCGCCTCTCTTACTTACAAAGAGCATGAAAACGGGAGAAATCGGGTCTCATTTCACGGCGACCTACGCAAATAAGGAGAATTAAGGAGGCGGCAGGCGAATCTTAATCCCGCTTCACGCCCCTGCTTCCGTCCTTTTCCTTCCTGTAGGATTGCGCTCATCCCATTTCGAAATGCCAACCGTCTTCTCATTCCACGCCGTCTCTCAGCGCTAGTGAAGGCGAGACAGTGTTCAGAATGGCAAGAGCTCCTCACCCTGTCTAACCGGATGAACCGGCTCACCCATAATAGGGCTCTCATTTCTCTCAGTCTCGAATTTTCTTGGGCTGATGCGGTTCATTTTTCAATCTGAGGCAGTCTCTGATTGGCGCGTGAGCAAGCGAAATGGAGAGAGTTTTTCGTATCGCATTCGCATCATTACGATACCTTCGGGAGTGTTCTCCGCCCTATGAAATATGAGACGTACCTTCTCAAATCTCACTTCTAGAATCGTCTCCGATGGCGCTACAAATTGCCTCAGCCTGCGCGGCCGCGAGAGCTACGGTTTCGAGTAAGAACTCGGGTGAGTCTCTTGGTTTGGAGCGTAATAACGTCCATTCTCGAACTTTCGACGATCAAATGAGCGAAGAAACTGAGCCACTCATAAGTTTTCCGCTCTCTGACTTGGGTAAGTGAGAAAAACGAGATAATGTCACTCGAGGGTCTTGTTCATACTCTAGATGTTAGTGATTACAACCCTTTTCAGCCATGTCGGACCGTCGGATGATCCGTGAGTCAGTGGACAGGGAGGACGAGGAGTTTCGCTTCTCGTTCTGCTGTGATATGCATGCGGCGGTTAGTTTCCTTTCAATTTTCCCCAAACCAATCGACTCAAGAATTGTCCTAAGTCCTGTCACACTGCATTTGTAGAACTACTGAAACATATCCAATAATTTTGTTCATCTTGAGAAGAGTGAATTGTTTCGATTTTCATCTCAGAAAGCCGCGAAGATGGTGATGAAGTGCGTGTACGCCATTCAGTTGATGCACTTCTGCGGGTACATCTTCTACGTGAGTCCTCTCTTTGTGCTGTTGTTTGACAAAATATGATGGTTTGAGCCCCATGTAGATTTCTTCCTCTTTTTCAAGCAACTATTGTCTCAAAGATGAACTTGATTGAGCAGTTTTTGGCGAGCAATTGATTTTACAAGGACAGTCGGAGAACCTGTTTGTGACGACTGATTGAGATTGAGTACGTTTCAGGACCGCCCGCACGCCATCTCACTCGTGATGGAGATGATCCTCGTCTCGCTGCTTTCTTACGGTATTTTTAGCGAAACTAATCGGTATTTTCTTCAGTTTTGTTCTATTTTGCATCATAACTCTTCATTTTTGGGATAAAAATGCATCTTCAGGCGTCTACAGCAGCCACCGCAGCTACTTTGTATGCCTCATTGTGTGGGAGGTAAGGTCTTCTGCATTGCTTTGCTTGATTTTGCTAATCTACCCTTGCTCGCTAGCCTTTTTCTCCTAGGACGCTTGATAGGAGACTTCGCTCTAGTATTGTTTCACACCACTTTGTGTGCCTGATTTTGTGAGGCTATTATCGACTATTTTGTTGAATTGTAAGCTTGATCATTAATTGTTTAGTCTGCTTTAATGCCTACCGCATGCACTAGTCTGAGTGTGTAGGAGGTGAGGCTGTTGTACACTGTCGTGTTGCGACTTTGTGTGTCCAGATTTGGCCAATTTGCGCAGCAAGCACAATGTCTCTTATGCTGTGTTTCTTGCTCATGGCAGTAAACTTCGTGTATTTACTAAAAATTTAGTCAAAAAATCGAAAACATCATTGATTTTTCAGATTTAGGTCCTCCTGCAGGACATCTACTTCACGCTGCCCTAGCCTAGTATACTCTAATAGGGTTAATCAGAACATTGCAACTCAAAGAAAATCAGACAAAGTCGCCTAGCAGGGCCATTCTGACAATTTGTTGCAGATCGAGGTCCTCCTGCAGGACATCTACTTCACCCTGCTCGTCTCCGCGAATGCGAATGTGAATCTTTTTTGTAATTAATTGGAAGGAATCGAGCTTTTTAATGAACATTTTTAGTATTCTTGAAGCTGAATTTAACGATGAGAATAAAAAGTTCATTCATTCAGGTCATCAAGAAGGACCACCCGCGGCTTGTTGACTTCAGTGAGTTGCTGCTATTGTTGTTAGATGGTTGTTGTTGTTTTTGTTTTTGTTGTTTTTGTTGTTGTTATTGTTGTTGTTGTTGTTATTGTGTTTCATTCAAACGATTATTCAGTCGAGGACAAGGAAGTCTACGTCATCTGCTTCGCACTCTCATGCGTCTTCGAGTTCCTCCTCTTTATCTTGTTTTACAATGTGAGTTTCCTCTACTTCTTATCCCCTTGTAAACAGTGCATAGTCACACTTTCGTTGTGATAGCCTTACCAAAACGCTGAGTAGTTGAGTTCACAATAGTTCAGTTTCGTTGTTATATTTGCACGAGTTTCACGAGATTCTAAAAGAGAGGTCAGAGTATTTCAGGTCATCAGCACCTTCAACAGCTTCCTCAAGGACCAGGAGAAGGCGAAAATCGAGTCGACCAGATTGAAGGAGGTTCAAATTCACTTCTCCGTTTTTTTATCGTCGCGATTTCTTGGGCAACACTGCGCACGATAACCTGCAGAGCTTATAGGAGAACCCTGAAACGTGCATCGGCCTGCGTTGGTGAACTTTTGCTTTTCTGAACGTTCATTATTCCAGGTTGTCGTCCGCAAGGAGTCCGGTGCGCCCAATGGAGAGAAGAAAGTGGAGCAGAAGCAGTGAATCAATCCTTCCTCAGCGTTATATTTCCATTCTTGGCACTCCGCACATCTCCGGACAATTCCAAATTCGCGTATAACCGTCATCCATCCACGGTAACCAACCCTGCTGCGAGAGACAGGAGCGCCCTATTATTCCCTACTTGTCATTCCCGCATGAAACTCCGTGTTTACCCTCGCATTTCTCATTCTTCACTCAGCAAGATTTTCTATCCCTCCGAATTATGCAAATTCTGACTATTGTTTTTTTAAAACTCGCTTAGTATATATTCCGGCCGTTGATTCGCGTATGAATGATCGATTCAGCCTTCTCGCTTGATCTTTTCCATTGTTTTCTCGTTTCCTATTATCTTGTATGTTTCAGCAAATTCATAAACTGATCTCACTTTGTGCAACTCGATCTCTGCTTCCCACCCCTTTTTAAATATTACTCTAAAGTCTCATAATTTCAAAATATTTGCGAAACGCCTTACCTTTCGTAAGAGCGACGCTATGGGCTTGTAAACATAATATCGAGAGTAGCAATAGTTCGAATGTTGCCATCACTTCACAGGACTCTGGCCTCGTGGCAACCCTTGCCCTCTTCAGTGAAATAACGCCTCTACCGCCATCACAAAAAACGAAAATATTTCTATCGTCATTATTTTCGCCTGAGTCATTCAAATTGAGATTTCAGGATGGTGCAGCTCATGTTTATCGCCTCCATCACGCTGTGCACTGCTCTATTAACTGTCTTATTCCACGATGACCCATGGTGGTCAGGACCACTTCTTGTCCCTGCGTCCTTTGCTTATAGGAGAATCGTCAATTTGATTATGGACTTGTTCCATTTCGCGGTACTGTTTGAATAAGATCAATGGAGAGAAATTGTGGTTGTTCGCTTTCTTTAGTCACTGGAGTTTCCTCGGTTTTGACTAGAGTTATCACTCTGTTATATTTCCAGGACTGCCTGAGCTTTGTTCGACTGTACACTTCAATGGTCTTGCTTGGCGCTGTAGGCATGGGTAAATATTCTGCATCCACCGAGTCTATTCACGAGATTATCTCGTTCTCAGTCATATTGGTCAACTCGTATGGCCTACTGTACAACTTGAATCTGCTTCGGTATGAGGTGAATGTTCGTTTTGAATAGAGCATAGTAAAAGTTACGAGCGAATAGGGTAACGCTCAAGAAGGCGAAAAAATAGAGGAGAATTTCATGATTTTAGGATCTTGACAAAAACCGTCCTAGGACAGTTTTCACAAATCCCGGACTTCGTGTGAAGGCACTGATGTGCTTCTTCTCTCTTCAGGTTTGACTCCTATCATAATACAGGCTCATTCACTATTTTTAGATTCTCTTCCTTCTCAATTTCCTCTACAACATCACCTCCTGGTTGGCTCCTGCCATTTTGTCAGTGCAGTGGATTCTCTTCGTGTTGATGATCCACATAATCGATCAACTCAAGAACAACTTGGTAGGTGAAACACCTCAATCATCATCCACAACTTCCTCTAAGACTATTTCAAACTGTCTAATACTGTCCAAAGGATTCTTCGTATTCTCTACAATCCTCTACTTCATCCTTGACGCTCCCCAGTTTCATGCCAACAGGAGAGAGCAATGTCCGATTCCTGTGGTCATGGGAGTGCTTAATGCAGCTTTCATTTCGCACTTGCTATCTTTTTATCTCTACCTGCTGTTTCGGACTGTAAGTTGAACCGACTTTCTAACTTTATCTTTGTGAGATTCCACTTGGACTATTTGATTTCAGTTCACGGTGAGCGAGATACGGGAGCAATTGGATGCAGAATGGGAAGCTGAAGAGCAGGCGGAAAATATTGGCCTGCAGTGATTTTCGATCTCTTCACAATTCTACGTTATTTCCATGCCCTCTCTTGCGTAACACAACCGACTTGTGTAAAACGATTTGTTTCCCGAATCAGAGATGGAATTAATTATGGATCACTCCATTCTTCGCTTTTGAGATCAGTCTGAAACTCATCTCATTGCAATGAACAGATCGGTGTAGTATTCGAAATAGTCGATTGATCGAGTAGGTTTCAGGCTATTCATAAAAGCGATCATTGAGATAGACCAACGAGTTCACTTGAGTTACCTTTTCAAAACCCGCTTTCTATTCTTCCATCCATTTCTCTTTCTCATTCCGATAACTCCTATCTTACATCGCAGTCTCTCAATCCCCTTCTTCTCCTTTTCTTTTCCATTGTCAGTCCTCCTACCCTTCCAATCTCCCTCCCTTTCCGTGCTCGGCAAACGTCGTTCCATCTATCTTTTGAGTGCTCAAGAGAACGTGAAAAGCACGTCTGCCCCTCTCGTTTCCTCTTATTCCGGGCAGGCAGAGTGAAAGAACATGCGATATAGAGAGAAAGAGCGAGCTAACTTCTAATTCTATATTGCGCCTGAATCTCTCCGTCTCTCCTGATCTTTCAGTCAGATGGGAAGAGAGAGTGTGCGAACTCGAGAGAGTCATAAGATCTACTGCGCGCTTCTTTCCATTCATCATGCAATCTCACCAGTCAGACAGAGTGAGAGAGCACACGAACTCGAGAGAGTCAGAGAATTGCGCGTTTGAGCCCCTCGAACTGCTGTCACATCCATCATTGCACTTCCCCTTCCCCACAATTTTGGCTCGGTTCGGAGATAGGACGATGTCTCTCTTTATTCTGCATGCTCTCTCGCTTGGTCTGACGTGCTAGAGCGCAATGTCATGTGTCTCGAGATGAAAAACTATCTCCTGTTCGCCTGCTCCCTCGCCTCTTTCCCCTCGGGGCCTGAAACACTCCCCTTCTCGGCTTTTTCTCAGTCTTGAGGGAATGAACGCCGCTCTCTGAGTTCAACATGCCTTCTCTCCTGCGAGAAGAAGAGAGAGCAGACAGAACGGAGAGAGCAGTCCGTCTCATTTCTCCTTTCAAAAGGAGCAATCTCGGTGTGAGCCAGGGGCCTCATTCGGGCATATTGCATACATCGGAGAAGCATTCGCCAGCCGTCCTTCATTCGTTGGCAAAATGCTTTTTGTTTGAGGTCATCGTGGAATAATCAGTTTCTGCTCGAACAGTTGCTACTTGAAGCTTTCCTGAATTCAAAAATAAAAAAATAAAATAAAAAATTTCATTCAAAAATCCATTCACCGTGTCCTTCCCCGTTTCTGGGATGTGAAATACTGTAGAATGATATCGAATTCGCCCAAGAGCACCTAAATAGTTAGTTTGTTGCAATTTGTTTGTTGTGAACTGAGAGATGAGCGAGAATTGTATTTCTTCCACGTTCCGTCTGCAAATACGCTGTCTGAAACTCATTCCATGCTCCCCTTCATCTGTTGAAATTGCTCTCCTTCCAATCTTCCTTCTTCCTTTGCCTCTTTCACTTGAGCGCATCTCTTTGTGAACTTCCTTGTGCGGTACTCCCCATTCCTGGCAAGTTCAATATTATCGTAGATTTTTCAAACATGAGTCACCATTAGTCCAAAGAGTCCAATGGTGACTCATATTCCCGAAATCAATGGAATAATCTCTCCACTGTTCGCTTCTTCTTTATCTCAACTATTCATCCCCTCGGGGCTCTGAAACACACACCCATTTATCTCGTGTAGAGCCCCTCTCCCCTCCTTCCCCCCCTCTCGCGGAGTTCCTTGGAGGCAAAACCCAACTCCTCGGCGCCTAGTCTACGTGTCCTACCCTAGAATCGATGAGAGTAGACTGAAATGAAAAGAGGAGGTGCTCTCTCTCTTTGCTTCACCATCTCTTTCATCAGCCAGACAACCAAGACAGTCATCAGAACGTAGAGAATCGAGCAAAACCACCTCAGCCTACGTGTCCTTCCCTCGTTTTATTCG
>LS507487.1:176339-201190 GCA_900490845.1 Pristionchus japonicus
CGGTTGAGAAAATATGAAAATCGAGTTTTTGAATTTCGCGCGCACTTGGCGCACCACGCACGCGACGACGTATCCCAAAATCTGCAGTTCTTCAATTAGGGGCCCAGCCCCTCTCATGCCATGATAGTGAGGTGGGCTGGATCATTGTGCTAGGGGAATGTCCGCGAGATGCTGACTTTTTACCGAGACAGTCTCTTAAGTGCAGAAATTGAAATTTTTATTAAATACGCTTACAGTATTGGTATACACTTCATAGAAGAAGGTGAGGGTCTGGAAACAGATGATGACAACGTGAAGCTTAAAGGAGGGCTATTAGCAAAGAAATCGGCGAAAACATGCATTTATTGGCTGCAAAAAACCTGGATCGTAGGAGGCATCGAACCACCGGCCTTCAGAGAGGTTGACCGGAGCTCTAACCACTGCGCTACACTGGGGTGTTGGAGCTGCTCCTCTCATTTCACCTTATGATCGAGATGCTTTCACATTCAAATTCCCGCCACTCCCCTGTCCTTTCAAGCGTCCATGGCACATTGCCAACTCGCTATAAAATCGTTCAGGCAAAAGATACAACCATGCGGTTTTCGGATTTCTGATATGGTTCATGATAGCTACAGTTCTGCGTTGACAGATTAGTCATCTAATATTTGCTATTAGCCCTCCTTTAACCATGGTCTGAAATACGATCAAGGCTGAAGTCATGTGAAGAGTTCCTTACGGTGATGTGCACTCCAAAATGAGAGATGTACATGAGGCTTTCGTGAATGAATGTTTCTGGTGGTCCTGAAGCGTTTATTATTGTATTCTGATTTCCCTGGGTCTGTAAAATTGATATTAACCTCCTGTTTTGTGGTACTTCTCTGATACGAAAACGTTAAAGTCGATAAACGTCTGAATGAAAAACAGTATTACAAAAAAATCAATTTGAAAACTGACAAGGAACATCCACAGCGTGATGTAGAATGGCGTCAAGCTCATAACTGCATAATCTGGTTATTAACTCCATGCTAAATTACAACTTACAAGCTGCATCCATAATCATATCCATCTGAATGAATTAGAATATTTGAAAGAAATTGCAAAAATCATGTAAACGAACCGGCCATCTCCAAAATTGATGACGAATAACGAAGTCATCGAAAATCATAGTTAGTTGGTTGAAGAGGCAGTAGATCTGGAAAATTACAATTGTTAGATTTTCTGCCTAAAGGAAGGGTTCAGTGTGTTCTCAAACGATTACCTGGTAGCCTTGAAATATGATCATCATATTTCGGCTTTCAGAGTACAGACCAAACGCTAGGAAACAATTGAGAATGGCATCAACAAGTCTCGGCCATTTTCTCTGAAAGTTCATAACGAAAGTGTCCAAGAAAATGTTGCGAAAAATTTGAACTTTTTTAACCAGATTGTTGGTCGTTCTCAGAAGATAAAACGAAATGAGGAGCAATGAAAAGGCCTGACATCGAGCCAATCTCTGAAAAAGAGGACAATGCACTCATTGAGACCATCAGAAAATATGAAACGATTGTGAAAACTGACCGAGACATGAATACCAAAGTAATTCAGATAATACTTCGGATTGGTTTCGCTGAAAGATGGCATGGGCCAGATGTTAGTGAGAAGTTAGTAAGAAGTACTCGCTTTTCCCCTCACTTCTGTCTCTAATCGCAAACAAAGAGGCGCCTGACAGGCAAGGCACTATCAAGTTTCACTAGTCGACTATGGAGTAATACATCTGCAACAGTCTCAGTTGTACACGAGTGTCGAAATGATTATTTATTGTATTCTCTACATTGGTAGGAAATAGGGAACAAATAACCAGCCAAGAGTGCCATTAGGAAAATTAGGAATTGTGATGCTCGGTTTGACTTCAGCCGTCTCTATCTTTACTCAGACATATCTTTACTTAGTTCCGAATGCGTCGAGCAGCCGAATTCTCCTTGTCGCTGAGGTAGACAAAATAGTCCAGGAAGACCTGATCATAAAAGTTGCAAAACATGAATTCCGTCTCTTAACAAAACCTTGACCTGCCAGATCATGAATGCGTGAATGATGGAGAGGTCAAACACTGAAAATTAATCGATTTGGCACCATGAAACATTCAAAACAACATCAATCTTAATAGTACAATGAGCAAATAAGTTAACCTGCAGAGATAAATCCTTGAGCCCGGATCTCTTCTTGATTTTCATGAACACCGTTCAGTATTTTACCAATACTGTTGACAAGGTAGAATGCCTGCGTTAAAAAATCGGATTCAAGGGATAAATTGTACGAAACAGCGACAATTCGAATCCCTGAGTCAAGAAAACGCGGTGTTTGCTTACCTTGCAAGCCGCCTGAATAAGGATGGCATTTCGGCTCTCTTGGTGAACTCCATAGAACAAAATGAGAGGAGGGACTATCGCTTGAGCATAGTGTCGATAGTCTAAAGCAATCTATAAAAAGAACAATTATTTGAAGATTTAAACGAAAAACTTACCGATTTCATGAAAATATTGTTGAAAACGTCTGCGAGTATAACACCAGACATCAATGTATGTAACTTTGCTAGGATCTAAAATGTGTCTAAAACTGTAGTAGTTCGTTATCGTTGTATACTAGAGTAGAATAATACAAATCATTAGTGTGACCCAACTCAAACGCTACAAACTCCCACCACGACTGCAATACCGTAGTCGCGCGCATTTTCCCCATTTAGGCGCTGGCCTGCTTTCTAGTTACTTCTTCCTAGTTCCCCCGCTGCTACGTTGCAGTTCTACTATTTATCGATCGTCTAATAAACGACTGCTGTAACCCGAGGCTACCACACCACTCACGGCTGTAAAGGATCAAAACAAATACTCAACAGTTATTGTGCGCTTACGTTGACGTGAAAGTCGAAACAATTGTAGTATTTTGGGTTGTTGCCATTGAACACTTCTGTAAATGCCAATTTTCTTCAATCGTTATATTTTCATCCTAGCTCTCACCTGTTTCATCATTGTACTTCTCCGATAAGTAAATGATGAAATGGAAGAACGTCTGAGATTAAGCGAGTTCGAATAAATATGAGAGTAAAACAAACGAGAATCTTCCAAAGATCAACAACGAGAAGGGCGAAATTCAGAGCTAAATCTGCCATGATGTGATTCTAGAAAAGGTTCAATTCGGAAAAAAAATTAGAAATGGGTTTGAGTTTCGAAGGGGTGCCACGACAACTAAATACTCACCGAGGCACGAAATATATCGCTCCAGAAGAGGTCGTGTAGGAGGTTGCTGAGCAGAAAGATCTAAGAGAGGAGAGTAAACCTGGCATGTGAAATGATTACCTTGTTGCCGAAGTACACAACAACAGATGATCTGCTTTCCATGTAGACTCCGTACAGCAAGAACGCCAAGCACACCGCATCCGTACCATCGACCGTGGAGAAGACCCAATCCGCAATTATGATCTACAACAAACTTATTTAGAACAGAGAAGAACAGTGTGATAACCGGATTGTCTCGTCTTAGATAGAGAATTGAAAATTGAACAGCGATAAGAACGGTGTGAAATCGTGCCAATTTCTGAAAAAAATGAGAAGGCTGATTTCGCTAAAACAAAAGAATAGGAAACGTACTGAGATGTGGAAGCCGAAATAATCGAAATACTTAGCGTCCGTTGAGTCGAATGCAGGCATGATACTGAAGCAAATGGAGCATCCGAGATAACGCTAGCACAGCAAGAAACAAAGAAGGATGTGTAGTGTGTAGCAGTAGGCTGGCCTAAATGTGGTTGGGTTGTTAGAGAAAAGAGTAATGAAATAGTAGCAGTCACTCTTTGCTCCTCACCGCCTCACTGAATATGAGCAAACAAGGAGGAAGCTGGCAGTGGAAGCGCCATCAAGTTACAGTCATATTTAGAGACACATCGTCAGAAGTACATGCACTTTATTGAACAATAAAAGACTGTGAACACTATAGCCCCTTTTTGATGTGATTGCTTCACACTCTATCTCTGACATTCCATTGAAGTCTGTTGCCGCGGTTTTCGCTTTCATTGATCGCCTGCAAACAGATTTTTCTTTGTCTTAAGTGTTTCCCTTATCACACCTGATTTTGCAGCGCTTCTGCG
This sequence comes from Pristionchus japonicus, assembly GCA_900490845.1. NCBI lineage: Eukaryota > Metazoa > Nematoda > Chromadorea > Rhabditida > Neodiplogasteridae > Pristionchus > Pristionchus japonicus. Next base: position 180,433 of record LS507487.1, read on the forward strand.
TTCTGTTTTCTCCCAACATGATCTAGAAAAGTGCAGAATACCTGGCGATGGACAATGAATCGCGTAACAAAAGTAATGCTTACAAACAAGTTCCAAATGAGAAGGAGAACGAATCCACCGACAGTCACGGAACGGCGCACTGAATGCGTTCAATGTTTCCTGCACACATTATTCACGCCCAAACACAACATACCAGTGCCAGTATCCGATCCGAGAACCTGCGAAAAAACTTTCACCTTGAAAACACTCATTGAGCATCTCACCAACCAAATCAACTCAAGCTCATCGAGAGCGCCGGAAAACGTGTGAATGCGCATTGCGATGAAAACAGCCTGCAATCAATTGTTTCGAGTAGAGTGCGGAAAGCAAGAGTTGACTCTACAGATTCTGCACGCTCTCTCGCCACTCTGACCGGTGAGAGAGTGCGTGAAATGAGGAGAGCAAATCTTGCTTTCCGCATTCCAGTTTTGAGTTCTTTCTTCGATTGAGTTCGAGAGCGCCTAACGAAAAGTTTCTAGAGACCTGAGAAGAGATGAACAAAATCAGGAAGCGTCGATTCTCGTGATAAACGCCGTATAAGAGAGAAACAATGGAGATGAATGAGAAAATCACAAGACGAGGATACACCGGGTGCTGAAAAGGTGCTGGGGATTATACCTTTGGCGTTAAACCCGGTGACTTACGGGAGTAATGATTGCCTGGAGAAAGAATACTGCACTGATGATAGAGTAGACCAATGCGTGTATGTTTGCAAGAGCCTGATTTCAATTCTGTTTGTTACAAAAATTATAGAAACTATCACCGATATGCGAATGCCCCAAATTTCGGCGCTTGATGGAGCACTTTCGTTGAAGGTTATGGCCATCTCTGAAATGAACTTATTCCATAGAAAAATGCCTCGCCATAGAAAAATTGGAAGATTTGCTGCATATCTGTTCGATCGGCCTGCTTTTCGGACAAGTAAATGATGAAGTAGACGACAACCTAAAGAACGAAATGTTAAGGAACATATTTTCGAACACTCATCAAACCATCTTTCCAAAGACTGATTCGGCTAGCATCACAACATCGACTGAAACTTATTTTCGTTGATAGGACATAAATAAATGCCATACCGAGTGCACCATTCTTGTCTTCTACCTAAATGTTTTTTCTACATTTGTTGCTCGCAAAAAAGACTAACCGATTCTAGCACGAAGGTTTCGTAGAACTCACAGAACTCATTCACGAAGCATGAAATCTGCAATTGAGAAAGTGCTAAATTAAAATTCGGAAAGAACCTGAAATCCATGATGAGCTATAGTTGCATAACGATTCTCCCAAAAAAACCGTAGATCAGAATAAAAGCGAAAAGGTTATCTACCCAGTCCAATCGATCAGCGATAGTCTGGAAAAAGAATGTTTACGCGCCGAGTTCATAATGTCTGAACGCACTTTACCATACTGCATATCAATGTACAGATCCAGTCCGTGACAGACAAACAAGCAAATAGTGTAATAGCAAGTGTAGAGTCTTGCCAGCGCCTGAACAGGTTTGTAATGTCAGTGAGAACAATTCGAATCAAACCACAATATGCACTCCAAACAAGGTGTACTTTGGATTTCTTTCGTCAAATTCAGGCATTATTCTGAAAAAAAAGAAAATTTTGAATTGGAAAAGTGGTTGTATGGCGAGGTGTGAAGAAGAAGTAACTTTCTCCTCTTTCCCATGCATAAGTCAAACAAAGGAAGAAGACGATATACGATCAGGTTACTTGAAGACTGAATTAGTGGCAATAAACATGAAGACTCATCGGGCTGGATTAGGGATTATTTATCAACGAAATTATTACAAGTACAACTCAATCTTTCTTGACTTCAGCACGTTTGTGAACCTCCGATGAAGTAGAACAGTCCGCAACTCCGTTCTCCTAGGATCTTCTCTTTGCACAACAATTTCTGTCAAAAAATAACCTGTTCCGCTTCACGCTTGTCGCCCAAGTACACGAGATAGTCGTGAACGATCTTAACAGTATCATCTCAATTCATTTGACCCAAGAAAACTCACCGAGCACAGCCAGAATCGGAACGCGAGACTATGACAGATCACGAGTATCATCACATTATCTGTGCCAATCACTAAAAAATGAGAAATTGAAGAAATTGTTTTTGTTAATGAGCTCACCACTGGAGAGACGATAGTTACCAACCTAAAAGTAGTGTTTCTTGAAAATTGAAAGTATGTCATGACCAACCACGTGCCAGGCTTCCAAATGACGCCAACGATCGCATCGCACCATAGTCCAGCTCCAGAAGATGAGGATGCATGTCTGTCGAAAGCGTGTGATACTTAAGGTTGACCGATTAGAGAGAACAACGGACCTGATATCCCTGGAAGACACCGAGAGTGAATCGACTCTCCGCAAAGGCTCCGAACACGAAAACTATACCAAAGAGAAGGCTGAATTGGTTCAAGATATCATCCGCTTTCTGCAAAATCGTGGGAATGCCGTGAAACGCGCAACAATATACCGGATACTTCAGAAGATAGATAGCGGTGCAGATGACTCCGCAGGATGAATAAAGTCGAACTAGAAGCTGAAAGTGCTCGTTAGATGACATACTATCTCTAAAATATTGTGAGGCGCACACCGAAATATGGCAGCCGAGATAGCTCTTGTACTTGTGATTATCCTCGATGAACCGAGGCATTGTCCTGCTGAGATTGGCATTCTTCCAGAAGTTTATTTTGCAAATTCAGATGGAGAAAAGATAGAAAAAAGAAGTCTGAGGGGTAAGAGGTAAGAAGCAGTCGAAGTCTCCAAGTCTCTCACTTTCCTTCTCAAACAACCGTGAGAACATGGATGAGTTTCTCCTTTCACCCTTTCGCCTTACCTCCCTAACAACTATGAATGGCTCCCCCGCTCACATTTCCCCGCAAGTCTATCATGTACACAACGAACAGATGACTCTCAAAGTCGCTTTATTGTCACAAGTATGAATCGAGGAGGTAAAAGTTATTTCTCTTGTTGCTCTATTGTTTCTTCTTCTCGACGGACTTCTGATTATCATGAGTGGAAGAACGAGGTCTGACGGCCTGAATCCATGTTCTTGTCTCAATAAATCATAAGAAACCATTGCTTCACCTCCTCAGCTGCCTGCTTATCGCACAAGTACATGTAGAATGTGTGAACCAACTGAAATTGCTTTTTTTTACGAAGATTGAATTTTTTCTGATTCAACCAGATCAATTACATACCCACAGATTCAACAAACGCCAAGCGATGAAGTACCAGACCACGAGAAGCATAACAAATTCTGTACCAAGCACTGAAATTATTGAATACACTTCAAATAGGGCGATACCAGTGTAACATTTGAAGTAAACTAGCCTGTCGAGACACGGTAGTTGCTTATCTGAACGAGCTTTGCATTGAATTCGCGAGAATCCTGCTACTAACCTCATTCCAAAGCTCCAATTCTTGAAAGCGATCGGGTCGCATAGAATGGAAGGCCCAAAAACAGAGGATGTATGCCTGAACAACTTCCGAATCAACTAATTTCCAGTCAGGTCGGCAAAGGGCTAGAGAATAAGTCTCAGATTTTCTTGCCTGATATGATTGGCAAACTCTGAGTGCCCCGCGACTCTCCGCAAACGCCCCGTACAGAATGGCGAGGGCGAATGTGAGGTCAATGGCAGACTGAAGACCGCTTACTTCCTGAAATCATTGTTTGAAATTATGAAACATTTTCGAAATCACAAGCTTACCGAACTCATCAGTGTCGATAGCAGAAAGCCCAGTGCAACACTAGCTGAGTTCAATCGCATAATTAGCTGAAACAGAAATTATCGCCGTAAAATAACTATATATCCTACCGAAATGTGGAACCCGAGATGGCGATACTTTGGATCGTCGTTGTTGAAGGGTGGCATGGTTCCGGATACACCACTGGGTACACCACTTGGATCCACACCTGCACACGCTCGTTAGTGCAGGCCTTGTTGCAAAAACGAAAACGAAATAAGTAAAGGAACTTTCCCAATTCGAGACAGTGCTCACGCAGTGGGGGAGGTTTCTGCCAGTATCTCGAAAATGAAAGACTTGGAAAATAGTAATATCAATGTGTGAGAGGAAATGGATGCGATAGCCGATGATTTTCTCATTTCCTCCAGAGAGGTAGATTCGGAATGAAATGTAGTGGATTATCGACCAGAGTTGAAATTGGCTTGAATCGATTGTGAAAAAAAACATTGGGCAACGAACTGGGACTGACAATGTAATGAGGATTTTTCATTTTTGTTATTTTTGTGAATGTGTCAACTATCACATAGCTTGCGTATAATTACTTTATCGCTTCTTGTTGCTACGGGGACGCACTCTATGCCTCCGCATCGGGTTTGGCCGACTCGCCGGTTCCGGCTGGCTGACCGGGATTTGGGTAATTCCCGGCTGCCGGAGGATAGTTGACGGGCGGTGCGAAGGGGGCCGACCATCGGCGATGGCGCATGTGGCAGTAGCACATGACTAGGAAGGTGATGCAGAGGGGAAGAACGAAACAGACAACGACGATGATTATGTAGATCGTCGTTTGAGAGAGTTTGTTGTCTGAAATGAGAGTGGGCATTAAGGCCAACAGTCTCGTCGTTTCGCGCACTCTGACAATAGTTCGAGTGCAGTGGCACTAGGTCGGAAACAGTGGCATCTCTCGGATCCCAAAGTTCTCATGCTACATAGTGCTTAGCCAGTACGGACACAGGCATTACTTCACTTCACCGGACCAACATCACTCTCATTCCACCGTTCTCAGAACGAGGCGAAGGGGGAGGGGGGAGGGGAATGAAGGGGAGGAGTGAAGGTTGATCCGATGAACGGAGTAAGCGCCGGATCCCAAAGTTCTCATTCGTCATGGTCCCCAGCAGTGGTACCTGGTTTGGTAACTGGGTACGGATCAGGCGTTGTCGTTGTCTTTGGAGCAGCGAACACCAACGGGGCACAGATGAACAGGAGAAACGCGATCTGTGAACATGACTTAGGCATACTTAGGAATAGGCCTAATCTCAAGACAGTAGACTATGGACAACATACATCAACAACAAAGGAAACATCAACGGCAAAGTCAAAACACTGAAAAACTGACCATAACTCCAGCAAAGCGACGTTGCATTGGACGAAATGTTCGGAGCAACCGATCGGAATGGAGGGAAGGGAACGAAGTGAGGGAATAGAGTGAGAGTGAAATTGAACAACTTTGATTGGTCACGTTTTCAATTACGCAAATGCGTATTGTTCGATTGCTAATTGAATTTGTATTATGTAAATGAGCGATAAGATCAATGCAAATTTGTAATTTCTTTATCGTCCCTTGTTGCTACGGGAACACACTTTAGGCTTCAATATCAGGTTCGGCCAAATTTCCTTCCACTTGGCTCTTTCCAACCGGATAATTGGGGTAATTGGCCGAGTATGGCGGTGGTTGCTGCCAGACGGGTGGTTGGAATGGCGCCATATTCCTTCTATTGCGGGCATTGCAGTAGCAAATGCCGATCACGACAGAGAGAATGACCAGCATGATGATTCCGCCGAACACTCCGAGGCCGATATAGATGGGCTTCATAGACAAGGACGAATCGTGCTCTGCAAGGTGGTTATTTGGGCACTTCTTTGATATCTGGCCCAGGCAACACTCTCAGAGTATTGTATCACTACCACCCTCATTTCCCACTCGTTCAGAGCGGTTGTTCTGGGCCAGATATCCAAGAAGTTCCCAAATTTGAATGGGCAGGGCTCAGAAAACTAACTGAAGTAGGCGAAGTCATGATCGGTGGTTGTTGCTGGCTTGGGCGTTGTCACAGGATCAGGTTTTGTTTTGTCTTTGCACTCCACGTTTTTCCATCCTTCGCTTCCCAACTGAATTGATTCTCCGGTTGGGAGAGTCGCATTGAATGCAGCTGAATTTTTCTTCGACCCAGCTTTGCACACTGGTTTCAGCGTATATTCTTTATCGTTGACCATCCACTTGTCTTGAGGGCACTGCAATATTCTGTGGATTTCCAAAGCTCTGCTAAATCGTGTATTCGAGTTCAAAAGCACGAAATATGCATTGTTTACCTCTAATTCTAGTTCTCGACCGCTCCGAATGGAAAGCCGAACGACGAATGACTAAATAGGTCAACCAGAAACCGAACATAATAATCCTGATTCCTCACCGGCAAGACATGATGGTTGTCGAAATGGTCCAGTTGCTTGATATCGGCGATATTGCCCCTCAAACAGATCACTCCATACGACAATCGTGCACAAAGGAGTAGTAGAAGGGCGATCTGTGAAGCTTTATGAGTGTACAATGAGCATCAAAGGGACATGCAGGACCTCTGGACATTCGACTAACACGAAAGCTTTCTCAAAATGATGCATGGTCTAGGATAAATATGGAAAACACACCATAACTCCAGCAAAGCGACGTTGCATCAGACGAAATGGGCGGAGAACCGATCGGAATGGAGGGAAGATAGTGAAATGAGGGAAGAGAGTGAGAGTGAAATTGAACGATTTCAAGAAGTCGCGTAATTCGATGATTGGTTTATTGCTTTCTCAATCAAACAATTAGTACGTGATTATGCAAAATGGGAACGAAATTTAGTTTACGAGATTAACATGTTATTCGATTAAAATCTTTGAGCATAATTGCTTTATCTTGTTGCTACGGGGACACACACTATTCATCGGGAACGACCGTTTTTTCGACCAGATCAAGGCAAGTGGAAGGGGGGGGGGACTGCCAGCTTAGCGCCGCTCACCACCCTCGTCTTCTTCTGAAGTTGAAGCAGAAGCTGATTACGATGCAGGGGAGGCACCTGATGTGTGTAAGAATTTCTCGTCTTTCTCATTTCGCAATGCGCTCTTGCTGGTGAAAACGAGTGTGTGTTTGTGAGTGTGCGAGAGAAGTAACGGCGAGCAGGAATATTTCGAATATTTCGAAAATAACTAACATAATGATTACACCGACGATGACTAGAGAGTAGAGGATCGCGTTTGTAATGGACAACTCTGAAACCAATAATGATGAGAAAATGAAATAGACTTAACGAAGAGAGAACAATAATAGCAAATAACGTAAATAATAATGACAAATTCGCTCCAATGCTAGCCCTACTGATATTCTCTATCTAAGGGAGGTCGGAGTGATACGACAAAATCCATGCGCAACTAAATAATCCAATCCGAAACTGAAATACCTTGCTCGGTTACGTTTTCCGGTTCAGTCGTTGCCTTGGCAGTGGTGGAGGTGGTGGTCACCGGATCAGTTTTTGTGTTGATATTGCACTCCACGTTTTCCCATCCTTCGCTTCCCAATTGAATTTCTTCTCCGGTAGGAAGAATTGCATAGAAAGCGGCTACATTTTTGCCCGGAACATTTTTGCAGATTGGATTCGCATATTCTACGCCGTTGAAAACCCACTTAGGGCACTGCAATTCACAGTTCCGTTAAATCAAAATCGTGAATCCAACCGTCAATCGCGCTGGTGTAGAATCAGATCCTTCAGTGTATTTAGGGCAGTTGCTTGAGATGCAGTGTTTCGCTGGATTTTCGCAAACTCTGTCAACTGAAAAAGATCTTGAGCGGCACCTAACATGATTGGCAAAAACTCACTGGGAACTGAGCAGAAAATATGTTCGTACGAGATCCTCACTTCAGCTGTTGAACCTGTACGTAATCTTTATTTAGCGAAAACGACCGAGTTCAGAAGATTCAGAAGTTCAGAAGAAGATTACCTTTTCTTGTAAAGGAATATATGTCGTAATAGTGGTAGCAGTGTCGCTTGAAACAGGAACAGGATGCAACCCGTCCTTCACAGTTCGCTGTTATTGCACTTTCAATCGCGCATTTAACGTTTTCTACCTCTTCAACGGCACCATTTCGAGCTGACCTGAAGAATATTTCAATCTTAACAAATCACAATTATCATTATTGATCGGATACTAGGAATAGACTCACAAAAGTGTGTAGGTAAGCCTTGGCGCTACTTTGTTGTGAACGGTACAATCGAATTTGTTCCTATCGTCGGCTGATTGTTTCACCTGAAATGATCAATGTAGCCCAAAACCGTGCAATTCCAGTTCATAATAATGATACAAAATGTCTTTCTACACTACCCAGGTTGATTGGGCAATGGGGGAAGTCAAGGATACAGGGAAATAGAGCCTCGGGATATAGCGTACTAACCGGCAAAACATGATGGTTGTCGAGATGGTCTAGCTGCTTGATATTAGGCTTTTCAATTTTCGGACAGTCCTCGCCATTCGCCAATGGTGCACAAATTAACAGTAGAAGGGCGATCTGGAATATTTGAGTCTTTACCTCGGGCATCACATTCACAATGGACCTCTAGACATTCGATTAACACGAAAGCTTCCTCAAAATGATGCATGGTCAAGGAAAACTAACAATGACTCCAGCAAAGCGACGTTGCATCAGACTAAAAGTGCGGAGCAACCGATCGGAATGGAGGGAAGACAGCGAAATGAGGGAAGAGAGGGAGAGAGGAATCAATTTTGATCACGTATTGGAATAAGCAAATGGATTATGTACCAGTGTCAGTGAAACTATCATTAAGTTGTCTTTTCCCTCCCTCTTTCTAAAATAGGATCAAGCTCAACTCTTTTAAACAATGTGTCCACCCTGGCCCGTTCTGTCCAACCAACGCTATTTCACTAGTATACTACAGAAATACGATGCATTTGTAAATTTTATCATTAAGACGCAAACAGTACTGAGTGAAAGAAAAACAGTTCAGTCAATCCTTGGTTTTTTGCTAACTGAAGCCGAAGAAACTGAACTAGTCGATGAATCAGAACAGAAATGTGAGGATGATCCATCCTCTCTCAGCGAGTCCACCAGTAGTATGAATCGATCAAATACGTGCTTCGCATACACGTGGGACGCATATTTGTGTTCACTGAGGCGAGTCAGGTCCAGTATCCCATCATGGATCGCCGCTCTGATAACTGAATGAATCTTCTCGAACGCTTCTTCGGGCAGATTGATCAGGAAGTCCAGAGCATTTGACAATATCCTTGGGTGGAAAGATCGATGGTGATTGGGTGCGCGTCGGAGAATGTTCGCATCGTCCATCATCTTTGATAGCGATGAGCCAAGCTTCTTAGCTTCCTCTCGCTTGTCCGAATCGCTCACTGGCTCTGTGAGCCGCTGCATCCGACTGACGAAGTTGCCGGCAATACAAGGTATCGTTGCTGTGGAGCACATCCTACGGCGCGCGCCGCCAACGGCGTCGACTTCGTTGAGCATCTGACAAGAATATGATTCGTTGTGTGTCAAAGAAACAACATATTGAAGCAAAACCAGGTTTCAAGGGGGGGGATTGATAGGCTGCTATGTTCACCACACTGTCAGAGGGAGAATAGTAGTGAAGTATGAACAGGAAAGGAGGATTACCAGGGCAACAGCCGGCGTTACGAGACGACTCCGTTCCTCATCCGACATCGCGACCAGTCGGTTCAGCGACTCCTTGAGATCGTTCCTCAGCTGCTCCGACAAGATGCCTTTGTTGCAGATTGAGTGCGCATGACGTGCGGTATCGACAAGTGGGCGGGTGTTTTTAGTCGCTGCGAGCAATACCGCGTCGACACTCCCCCTTGAAGGAAAGGTGAAAAAAGGATAGTTTACAATTTACAATTAGTGCAATTAATTACAATTACTAATTAGAGTTAGAGTTTACAATCATATGTACGACTACGCTAGATGGGACCAACTGTGACTATAAACGGACAGCTGGCCTTACCTGTGGGTCCCATCTAGCCTAGTCGAATGACTGTAATTCTTCCTTACTCATTTCTCGGCTGGACAGTCTTTACACGCGTGGCCAGCATAGGCGGCCGCGCGCACAGCCGCTTGTTTGCCGCGCGGACTTCGATAATGGCATCGCGCATCGTCTGACTGAGCTCCTGAATTTAGAAAAAAAAATCTTATTTCGAATGATTCTGCTTAAAATTAACCTTTTTTTCTAACATTCCTACATACTTTAACTTACGAGATACTCTTCGGAACATCCAAAGGCGTGCATTTTTGCGTCATCACATAATTCCGGCATCAGTTTGCTGCAAGCCGCCGAAAGTTGGTAGCGATCAGAGAGGAATAGTCGACGCCGAAGGGTGAATCCCTAAAAGAGATCATACGTAATGATAATCGAAGCTCTGCTCGAAATTAACAAAAAAATTAATGTAGATGGAAAATATGATAATAAGAAGGCTTACTTCTTTGTATGTTCTCATCTCTCCCATGTCTCCTCCCACAAACTTCTCCATCAGCTTTGTAACCGTACTGCACTCGAAAAACTCAGCTAGCTTGAGCATTGACTCGATTGTGTCGATGCTCTGAAGAAATGTCCTCCTATGGATTGACAAGTTTGCTCTCACCAGTCGCTCATTCGAAACGTCGATGGCATTAGGGTAGATAAGACTAAGGAATAGTTGCATGTCATTGAAGGAGAATTCAGAGATTTCGAACTAAAATGGCGTCATTTTTGAAAGTTTCATTCAAAACATCCATACCTCACTCTTCTCCCAATCAGAAAACCGCTTATCGAAGAAACATTTGTGAAAGTATGTGGATTGAAGAGCAAGAATTGCGCTGAATTTTCATTTAGGATCACAGGGAAGTTGAAAAGGGGTGCAATCTATGTTCTCACCGAGAAACATATAGACGTCGACCCTCAACAATCAGTGTAGCGTCACATAAGTCAGTCTTCTCGGTGAATGATTGATAGATCAATGAAGGAGAGATACCGGACCAAGAATTTATCTGAATTTGCAGGGTTACTTTCTTATTTACCAACAATTAATTACTATCTTTTTTTAAATCAAAAACGTGAATTAGACCTTAATGGTAATCTTGAATGTTGCGTCTTCCGTATTCGTAGACTCGGAGATTCTGAAGATCGACATCATTTCGAGTAGATTGTAAATAATCAAACCTTCTGATTGGCAAAAGGAACGTATTTTTGCCTTTAGAAGCTTTCAGCGACACCTCGACTGTTTCGCAGATATTCTAAATTTATTTTCAACCGAAGTTCAAACATTTTCTATACTCACATCAATGTTACTTTGAATTGTGACAGTGAAAGAAAAGCGCCAATGTGGATCAACAGCACTGAAATTGTGTGCATTGTAGCATTCAATTCTTGTTTCATGTTGGCAACACCTTTCGAAAATAACAACAAAGCCAAGATCATCATGACTCACCACTTGTTACACGTCACTTTGAGTACCAGATCATACGGAGTGTCATCTTCACTTATTATTTTCATCCCAAACGGGATTCTGCCCCAATGAATGGCCTGGGCAGGTTCGCTAAAGATACGCAGGATTTCAATGTTAACGTTGAAAAGCGCTTACTCTTCATCGTCCTCGTAGAACATTAGGTGCTCATATGAAAATTCTTTATGGATCTCGTTGAAAAATTGCTGATTGTACGGAACGATCGTCTCTGTAAGAGAAATTGGCTTCATTCATACAAAGAATGCGGGAATGATATGGAAAAAAGCCCGTGAAAGATTGAGGGCACGTTTTTGAAGCCGTTATGCTGAAGGAAAGTTAATGATACACTTGCCTGACTCCAAATCCATGGTACAGCTGCGGGTTTCAGTCGCTACTCGTTGTTGCTAACGGAAGCTGTAATTAGAGATTTTGAACACGGGAACGAATAAATGAAGTCTTAAGGACGCGGTAAGAACTAATTTTCGAGTTCGCTAATGCGAGCAAGGACGAAAAATAGACGCAAAACTTTCGAAATTCGAAAATATGGTTGTTTCAATACTCAAGCGCTTTCTTTTTTCTATTTTGAGTGCAATAACACGCTAACTATAAAATTAAATGGTGTTTGTAGCGATGTTTGCCTTTCGAACGAACAATGAGGTATGCTTCACGACTTAACGTGTTTCGAACAATGACACAAATTAAAGACAGTATCCATTTATTCAAATTAATGACTGAAAGACTTTCAGTAATAATAAAATTAGTTAAATATACAATATTATGGTAGCGCAAAACAATTATTTCCATACAGTAACAATGCTTAAGACGGCACATGTCTGCGAGATCAAGACAACCTGGGTCTCTTGTTCGGAGGATCGAAATGCGAAGATGATCCATCGCGTCTAAGCGAATCCGCCAGAGGGATAAATCGATCCACCACATCTCTAGCGTAAGCGTTCGATTTGAACCGCGGATCAGAGAGCCTAATCAGGTCAAGGATACTATCGTGAAGGGAAGATCGGATGGGCTGAGGAATATTATCGTACGCTTCTGGAGTCAACTGTTCTAGGAATTGCAGAGCATTCTCCAAGATCGAGGGACGAATGACTTCGCGAGATAAGCTAGGCGCGCTTCTAAGTTTGGTCACAAAATCAATGAAGTCCGCCCAAGACACGTCGAGGGGTTGATACGAGGCCACAGGCGTATTAGGGTTGGTCCGAAACAGATCTACATGATAGATAAACGTCCCTACCGCGCTAACCAGCGTGTGACGAGAGATGCCTCCTAAGAAGACAAAGCGCACGATCTCATTTATCAGCTGCTTCACAACCAAAGGAACGTTATTTTCGAAGTGATATCGCCCCACTGATTGCAGATAATCAGCCGCCGCTCTGACATCGGTTGCGTGTCGTGGGGGAAGATCGTACAGAGAGGCGTTGCCGGCCACGTTTAAGATGTGCGACCAGTTTACTGTCGAGTAGGCATTCCATCCCCTGCCTTCTTTCTCTACTGCAGTAGCTGCACCAATACAGATTAAAGAAACGGTCGGTATTGCACGATGAGAACGAACTTCGACGATGAGGCTGCGGAGCTCTTCCGAAAATTCCTGAAATCAGTGCTCTCTTTGATGTTGTCCGTAAGCCGTGAAATGGAGTGTAGAAACGGTACTTGTGGAGTTCACCGGAGGAGTGTCTAGCGACCATCCATCCCGACCACCAACCCTGCTTAGGGCAATACAAAGTAATGAATGAGTGAAGCACATCCATTCTTCCGGGGAACTAACTCACGAGAAATTCGTCCGACCGACCCACGTTGTGCATCTCGGCTAAGTCGCCTAACTTGGGAAGGAGCTCACTGCACACAGCAGAAAGACGGAATCGATCGGCGAGGTAGAGTCGACGGGGAAGAGTGGCACCCTGCAAAACACAAAAAAATTGATCAACCAGTTTTGATTTCACCGTGAATTGCAGCCCAAAACTATCGAAAGAATCGCGGACAATAGAAACGAACTATTATTGTCGGTTTTCTTAATCGACTGAAATTTTCTTGACTACAAACAGATTCTCGACAATAGTCCCCCCTAGACTGCCTTCAAAAGCATATGAACACAGATGCTTACCTCTAATTGAGCGCCCCCCATCAAGTGTCCTTCCATCACCCTGGTTACAGCATCACACTCTGTAAATTCCGCTATCTTCAACATCGATTCGATTTCGTCGATGGATCTCTGAATATTTGTTTTCAGAGTCAGCCAGAAGGATCTGCTCACGATTTGTATGACCTGATCAACATGTGGATAGATCAAACGTAGAAATAGTTGCATGTCAGCGAATGAGGTATCGGCAATTTCGAACTGCAACGTGATATGTATGAGATTTGGAGGTAAAGTCATCGACAATACCTCCTCCTTCTTCCAATCCGAGAATCGCTTGTCGAAAAAAGTCCTGTAGAAATATGGCGAGTTAATGGCCAGTATCGCTCTAGAAGTTGAAATTGAGGGAGGCATTGAACGATCTAACTCGAGTTTTACCGTGTAACATAAAGCCGTTGTCCCTCGACCACCAATGTAGCATCACAAAGGTCTGTCTTCTCAGTGAATGATTTGACTAGGGTAGGGTAAGTTCCAGCCCAGGAGCTCACCTGTAAAACGCTGGTACTTTTATCCACTGCTCAATCCCCCCCTCTCTTCACTCCCAGTTGGGGAAACATCAAAGGTGCAGACAAGGGTCCACAGAGAAGAACCCTTCCTAGTGGTTTCCCAATGCTGGCACCTTTGATGTTTCCCTCTCTGGGCAATGAGGTGGGAACTAGTGGGATAAATATCAAAGTAGATTCTGATTCATGCAAAGTCGAACTTAGCGTACGTTGATACTGAAGGTGAACTTGGCATTGCAATGAAACTCCACGGTATAGGGCATTCTGAAGCACATTTTTCATTATTAAAGCTGCCAATCAAATACTCTAATCACCCCTTGATAGGGACTAGTATATTTTTCTCGAATCGGGAAGCTGTCATTGAATGTTCGAAGGTCTTTGATTGTCCCTGAAAAATGTCTATTTTCACCCAGGCACAGGGAATCATTCTCACGTTGAATTTGCATTCTACAGTTATCGTAAAGGAGCAGCGCCAATGGTGGTCCAGGGCACTGCAACATTGATTCGTTGTGAGAGAAATGAATATGTAAGAAATGGAATCGCACCTTCGATTGCAGGCGATATGGAGTACAAGAGTATTATCTTTGTTTGTTTTTCCAAGCTTCAACTCAAACGGCACCTTTCCCCAGTGTAGCGTGCATGGCTTGCTTAAAGACTGATGATCAAGTTCTTTTTCGAGATTTTATTTATAGAAACACTAACTTGCCATGGTTCATCAACTGAGTACAGGTAAATTCACCATTAACCCTCGTCACGTACTTATGCTCATACGAAATAGGCGGTTCTGAGAAGAGTGAATGATACCAATTAATTTTTGAGTTATTCCATTCAAACGGAAACGATTCCGCGAAATAGTGAACAATTGTGACCGGAATATATCCGCCAACTAAGCAAGAACATTTTAAAATAATCAAGATTCAATATAATAACTCACCGGAAACCAGTTCAGTTGCATTCTCGATTGCAGCATCACTCATTACTTAGAATAAGCTGCTGAAATATCGAATTGTTAACAAGAAAGAGTTTACAAGAAATCGTGACCATTGCGGGGCAGAAGCAAAGCAAAATACTCCGCAACGCGCAGCTTCGAACGCCTTGCTACAAAACGAACCTCGCGCACGCATTAATGCCAACAATATGCTTCAAAAGCCCAAAAGATGCTTTCAGAGGGCTAAAACAGAAGTAAATCACTAAGGCAACGTAACGATGTAATTTGTCAGTCCGCGACTGCGAACGTTTACGAGGTAATAGTCGGCGAGGGAGCGCACACGCGGCATTGACACCACTGTGTTTTTTCAAACTCTCGGCTAACTTTCTACTTTTTCATCGGGTCTCAGCTTGCAAATAGCTGCTGAGAGCCGATTTACTGATTGGAATGTTCAGCTTATCTGCTCCGCTTTCTTTTACGTTGCTCGCTCGCGATTACTCGGTTGTGTACTGTTGGTATTCATTCAGTAAACTCTTTCTTGTTAGTAAAACGATTTTTTCAGTTGATTACTTGAAGTAATGGGTGATACTGCACTCGAGAATGCAGCTGAACCGGTTTCTGGTGAGTGTTTATGTTCAATAATGCAAAATCAGGACATATTTAAACTATCATTGCTTAGTTGGCGAATATATTTCGGCCACAACTGTTCACTATTTTGTGGAAGCAGTTCAGTTTTGAAAGGAATAATGCAATGGCAGTTTGGCTTCATTAACCCTTCCCAGAACCGACCACTCCGTATGAGCATAAATTCGCGACGAACATTCATGGTGAATTTACTTGTAATCAGTTGATCAAAGATCGAAAGTTAGTGGTTCTCATTAGTAAAGAAATAGAAAAAAAATCACTATGAAATAGCCATTCAAAAAGTTGTCGTGCTTTCTCCAATGGGGGCGGATGCCTTTTGAGCTGTGGCTCGCACCGCGTGAATCGATTAAAGAGAAGAAACTTGTACTCTTTGTCGCTTGCAATGGAGTGTGAGATTCCCTTTTTTAAATAAATATTTAGAAATAATTGAAATGTTAATACCGTTTCATCTTGCAGAGGCCTGGACCATTACTGGCATTGTTCTTACACGATAACGGTCGATTGCAAATTTGGTGTAAGCGATTTTCTGTTCTTTCGTATTAGCAGGATTGAAGCAATACATGGATAAATAAACATTATTCAGGAAGAATCAAAAACATTCGTGCACTCTTTCTCTGCATCGAGATCCAATCATTCCCTAGTGATCCCCATCGAAGGGTGAGACCTTTCTTCAGTTTTCCAAAACTTGAATTAATCTCATGGAATTAATTTCCTAAAATGATCGTTTCAGAACACCCCATACAGACGAATTTTATCGCATCGCCACTTTCAGAATCAGCATTGAGGTTCGTTTAGGTTATTTCTTTTATGAATCCGAATCTTGCGAGTTCAGGTGAACTCTTGGGCCGGAACTTATCCGGCCTTGGCCAATTCCTCATCTTTCACTGAGAAGACTGATATCTGTGACGCTACATTGATAGTTGAGGGACGGCGGCTTTACGTTTCACGGTGAGATTCGAGGCAAACCTGCAAGAGAACACATTTCAGTGCAATTCTCGCGATTCACTCGCCGTATTTTCACCGAATTTTCTTCGACAGACGCTTTTCGGATTGGAAGAAGGAGGAGGTACAGAAATCTCTCTCTCTTTGAGCCTCAGGACTTTTGAATTTCTTGCAGTTCGAAATTGCCGATACTTCATTTGCTGACATGCAACTATTCCTGAGCCTCATCTATCCTAATAGTGATGCGAAGGATTCACAAATCGTGAGATTATCCCCCATGATTCATTGAAATTCAAATGCTCAGAGCTCCATCGGCACAATAGAGTCGTTGCTCAAGATTGCCGAGTTTACGGAGTGCAATAAAGTGACTAAAATTATGGAAAAATACCTATTGGGAGAGATGAAATCGGACAAAAACCTCTTCTTTGTCGATGGAAAGATCAAAGTACACATTGAGGTGAGCCTCCATGGTTTTGTTGGAATTGCGTGGAATTTTGAAGGGATTATCTCTACCTCGCCGACTATATCTCGCCGATCGTTTTCGACTATCTATCGTTTGCAGTCAAGCCATCATGGAATTGTACAATGACGCCGAGATGCATCACCTGGGACGTTCAGAAGAATACGAAGTAAGCCTAGTTCTTTCAAGTTTCCTTCACAATGTTCGAATGAGAGCAGATGCCTTTTATTCATATTGATCCTGCGCTCCTTCACTTTCCCGAACAAAGGGTGGAAAACAAATGATTTTCAACCTTTCCCTAAATATAATGCTTTTCCACTGAAGGTCGGGCACTGAGAAGTGCAGGAGTGCCGATCCTTTCAAACACTAAAATCATCGTTTTTCAGCAACTCACCGAAGAGCTGCGCGAAAGCATCACAGAAGCGCGTGCTCATCAAAAGCGTTTCGATGCCTCAGCGGGTAGACCGCCGACCGTTGCAGCAATCGCTACTGCAGCAGCTGCAGCCACAGCCGAGGAGCGCTGCAGCAGCGTCACATTCGTTGGGCAGTACGGGACCATTAAGCGCTGCTCAGAGGATGCCGTCAGACACGAACTCTCGCCCCAAATGGCTGCGGACGCTCTTGCAGCGGCGCAGTATCTGCGATCGCTGCCGGGTTTGGAGTTCGATCGCTACGTCCCGGTGATAGTCAGGAAACTCGTCCATGAGATCAGCTATTGCGCCAAGCACGCGCACCGCAGATCGCTCGCCAGTGCACTGGGCACATTCATCTTTCATGTCGACTTGTTTCGGAATAGCCCTCGCACGCCAGCAGTTGCGTACGTACCCCTAGTGTCTTGGCAGGACTTCATGGCGTATGTGATCAAACTCAGAAGCGCGCCTCACTTTCCCACGGAAGTAGTTAATCCAGCGACACTGTCAAATGCTCTCAATTTCCTGCAAAAGTTGACACTGGAAACGTACGATAGCATTCCTCCGGCGGTCCGTTCCTCTCTTCTCGATAGTCTCCTGGACATGATTCGGCTTGGCGCTGAACCTCATGCATACGCTAGAGATGTAGTGGATCGATTCATTCCACTCGTTGACTCGCTTAGAGACGATGGTTCATCGTCGCATTTCGATCCTCCGAATAAGAGACCCAGGTTGTCTTGATCTCGCACACGTGTACCGTCTCAATCATTGTTATTGTATTGAAACAATTGTTCGTGCTAGCATAAAATTGAATAGTTAACTAATTGAATGTATCATTACTGAAAGTGTTTCAGACACTCACTTGAATAAATGAATACTGTAACTAATTCGTGGCATCGTTCGAAACACGTTAAGTCGTGAAGCATACCTCGTTGAGCGCTCGAAAGCCCTGACGCCCTAGAAACGCTATTTTTTTGTAAAGTTGGCGCGTTATTGGACTCAATAAATAAAGAGGAACGCGCGTGAGTACTCAGCGTCTAAGCAAACATTTTTGCGAATTTATGAGGATGTATTCTGCTTCGATTTTTTCGACCACTATAGCAGATTCAAAACACTTCTTAGCGCGTCCTTTACACTTTATTTTGTGATTCGCTATTCGATTGCTCAGTTTGGGTGGAATCCATACTGTCCAAGTCAATCACCATAGTTCACAGGGCACCCGTTTCCGATAGTTAGCGTTCATCTCGTTATCATCAGCAAGAGTAGAGTATCATCTCTTTCATCTCATCTCAAGTCAGTATCATCATCATCTCAACAACACAAATCTTTGTTTCGCAAGACTTCACGTCGTTTGCCCATTTCGCGTTGCTCATTATCCTGTACTTGGCCTTTTCCGTGTTCAAAATGACTAATTACAGCATCCGATTCCAACAACGAGTGGCGACTGAAACCCGCAACTATATTTCAATGGATTTGGAGACAGGCAAGTGTATTTCTTTCAGCAAAATGGCGAAATAATCATCTTCCTACGGGCTATTCCTTTTTTCATATAATTCCCGCATTCTTTGAATCAGTGACGCTGCAATTTTCTTACAGAGACTATCGTTCCGTACAATCAGCAATTTTTCAACGAGATCCATAAAGAGTTTTCATATGAGCACCTTATGTTCTACGAGGACGATGAGTAAGTGCTTTTTCACGTTCAAATTGTAATCCTGTGTATCTTTAGGGAACCTGCCCAGGTCCTTCATTGGGGCAGAATCCCGTTTGAGATGAAAATAATAAGTGAAGATGACACTCCGTATGATCTGGTGCTTAAAGTGACGTGTAACAAGTTGTGAGTCATAGTGATATGGGATTTTTTTTTCTTTTATGAGCGAAAGTCAAGCCCAAGTCGAACGAAATAAGAATCGGGTTAAATGCTACACAACTCAAGCAAAATTTCAGTGCCGTTGATCCTCATTGGCGCTTTTCTTTCACCGTCACAATTCAAAGCAACATTGATGTGAGTATAGAAAATGTTTGAACTTCGGTTGAAAATAAATTTAGAATATCTGCGAAACAGTCGAGGTGTCGCTGAAAGCTTCTAAAGGCAAAAATACGTTCCTTTTGCCAATCAGAAGGTTTGATTATTTACAATCTACTCGAAATGATGTCGATCTTCAGAATCTCCGAGTCTACGAATACGGATAACGCAACATTCAAGATAACCATTAAGGTCTATTTCACGTTTTTTTAATTTTTTAATAAAAAAAGAAAGTAATTAATTGTTGGTAAATAAGAAAGTAACCCTGCAAATGCAGATAAACTCTTGGTCCGGTATCTTTCCTTCATTGATCTATCAATCATTCACCGAGAAGACTGACTTATGTGACGCTACACTGATTGTCGAAGGTCGACGTCTATACGTTTCCCGGTGAGATATAGATTACACCCCTTTTCAACTAGCTTCCCTTTGATCCTAATTGAAAATTCAGCGCAATTCTTGCTCTTCACTCCACATACTTTCACAAATGTTTCTTCGATAAGCGGTTTACGGATTGGGAGAAGAGTGAGGTATGGATGTTTTGAATGAAACTTTCAAAAATGACGCCATTTTAGTTCGAAATCTCTGAATTCTCCTTCAATGACATGCAACTATTCCTTAGTCTTATCTACCCTAATGCCATCGACGTTTCGAATGAGCGACTGGTGAAAGCATACTTGTCAATCCATAGGAAGACATTTCTTCAGAGCATCGACACAATCGAGTCAATGCTCAAGCTAGCTGAGTTTTTCGAGTGCAGTACGGTAACAAAGCTGATGGAGAAGTTTGTGGAAGGAGAGATGGGAGAGATGAGAACATACAAAGAAGTAAGCCGTTTTATTTTCATATTTCCATCTACATTAAGAGACTGTCTCGGTAAAAATTCAGCATCCCGCGGACATCTCCTTAGCACAAAGATCCAGCCCTCCCCACTACCATGGCATGAGAGAGTATGGACCCCTGATTGATGAAGTGGTGGTTTTGGGATTCCTCGTCGCGTGCGTGGTGAGCCATGTGCGCGGAAAGTTCAAAAAATCGATTTTCATATCTTCTCAGCCGAACAAGCTAGAGTCGAAATTCTTTTTGCTTTGTGTTAGTGAGCTCAAATGTGCAAACTTTCAACGGGGAAATTATTTAAACTTCGATTCTTACGTCGATTTTGCAAGTCAAAAAGTCATTTTTCTTCGATTTTTTCCAGCTTTACGAAGGGGGAGCAAGGTCCCACATAGCACACAGTGTGCCTCCCATGCATATGAACATGTTCCATCACATTGGACAGAAATCGGTTTTACTCCACCCCCCACTTCTGCTTCCCGAAGTTGAAAACATGACACGATCCAAAAAAATGAAAAGTTAGCTTTCACCTTAGTTCTACCTCTACTACAGTTGGAAGTGCCTAAATGTGTTAAGTTTAAAGTTTTGGAATGATTGAAGCACTTT